>CABHPP010108191.1:0-47527 GCA_902168425.1 Peromyscus attwateri
ACACACACACACACACACACACACACACACACACACACAAAATCTGGACTTGTGGCTCTACACTGGCAGTGGAGAGCTACAGCCTTACCCACAGTGTTTGCTAGGGTGCATAAGAAGGGCCTGTTGGGGAGGTGCTTTTCTGCCATTGCTTAAGGTTATGAGGCTCCTCACCACTCATGTCAGTAGAGGCCACTCAGGCAACAATAACAAGACATTCCTTCCTTTCCATCCAGGGTGGGCTAGAGGGGGTCCTCCAGAGAGGCAAATGTCCAGTCCTTGTCCAGAAGTCATGAGAAACCTCTCACCTCCGTGTCACGGAAACTTCGGGGGAATTTAAGCTGGCTCCCCAGATTGGCAGATCTACTTCCTGGTGACACACTCAGCAGACACCAGGAAAGCAAAACGTTGTAATCAGGGTCTCCTAACATCATACACAAACATCCTGGAAGCCAACAAGTCTCTCATCACACAGCTACCAACCCCTGGAACTGAGTGAGGAAATATGGCAGGCAATAACTAAGAGAACCAAATGTGAGGATTGCTGGGAAAAGGATTGGAAGGTCGTCACGACACAAATTCTCCCACGAACAGTTATGTGCGTGATTTAACCTACATCCCTATTAGCGAGGAAAGAAAGCCTTAGCAGAGAAATTACAGATATAAATAGGAACAAAGTGGAAACGCAATAGTGAAAAATTCACTCCCTGGAACAGAGAGGCCAAGACACAGGATGATGAGCAGAAGAGAGGGAAGGAGCAAGGACAGGTGAGCTAGATGATAGAGTTGTGGAAAATACGCAGCCAGGAGCAGGAGCGATGGCTCAGCTGTGAGGAGCATCTGCTGCTCTTCCGGGGGAACCCGCTCCGCTCCCTGCACCTACACACGACTCACAACCATCTGGTACTTCCATCCATGGGCTGGGAAACCCTCTTCTGGCCTCTGCAGATACCCATAGGCATGTGCACATAGACACAGACACACAGACAGATGTACAGACGCACAAGTAAATAATAAAACATTTTTGAAAATGAAAGGAAATGCATACCATGTGAAGACGGACAGGAAACTGACAGAGGGTAACAAAGGAACAAAGCTTCAGGGCCACAGAGACCAAGACCAAAGGGCTCCCCTGCCTCGTCTCAGAGCTCGTCGAAGACAAGAGAGATAGTGGGGTGAAGAGATAAAGAAATCATGAAAACCGCTCAATTCAAAAAGGAAAGAAAACACAAGCCAACCCCACAAGCCTACAGATTTAAGAACTGAAATAGCCCTCAAAAAGGTTTGAACCCAAGACTCTTCTTCACCCAGACACCTCACAGACACACCTTACTGTAGAGAGTCAGACTAAGGGAAAAGAACTCGTCAAAGGGTTCGCGAGGCAGAAGCAGGATGGGATTCCCATGAGGCAAAGCAGTTAGAACAACAGGCGGTCTCTCATGAGAAGAGAGCAGCAGCACGGGTTTTTACATGAGCTGGGAAACAGAACATCATCCAGAACTGTCAGGCCAGACTCGTCTATCTCGTCAGAATATCCCTCGGCATATGAAGGGAAATCAAGAGAGTCTCAGGTACAGGAAGATTGATAAAATAATGTGTTGCCAGTAAAACTACCTTAATAGACTATGTACACAAAGTTCTCCAAACAGAAAAGCAGCTGATGAGAAAAAAATGAATCAAGGGCCTGGGGATCTGGTGGTTCGGTGGGCAGAAGCAATTGTCACAAACCCTGACAACTTGAATACCATCCCTGGGACTGATATGGTGAATGAGAGAACAAACTCCATACAACTGTACTCTGACTTCCACATGCATTCTGTGGCATACACATGTGCTGCAAACACACACACACACACACACACACACACACACACACACACACACAAATGATAGATAGACTAGATAGATAGATAAAGGAAATTTAAAAATTAATCAATACAAAATATACTAAATGCCTAAAAGGCTTGAAACAATAAAACTTTTAGAAGGAGCCAGCAAGATAGCTCAGTGGGTAAAGGAGCTTGCTGTCAAGGTTGACAACCTGGGTTCAATCTCTAGGATGCTTATTTACACAGACACCCCTCCCCTAGAAGAAAGAATCCTGGAATACCGGTGAGAAAGGAAAAGCTTGAATAAATGTAGCAAGACTTCCTCATGTTTTCAAAATCGTTTGACAGTTTGAAGCAAAAATAACACCACCAGGTGATGTGTTTCTAAGTGTGTGTGGAGGATAATCAAGACATTTACATTATGAATGGGGGGAAGGGAAGGGAGAGACCTAAGAATAAAGTTTCTCTAGTACACCTTAGCTGAGCAGCGATGAGCTACGCGTGTGAAGTTATACTTTGAGAAACACTAGAAAAGACATCCAGACAAATACACTCAAGGAATGCTATAAATAAATCAAAAGTAATCCTAAAAAGTGTTTCAACACCCACAGGATAGGAGTGGAGGAAAATGGCGACATGAGTACAAAGAAAAAATGAGACAAGCTATGACACATCAGTAGCTCAGCTGAGAGTAAAAAACCTCTAAACACCAACCGAAAACTCAGATTGGGGGCTGGCGAGACGGGTCAGTGATTAGAAAGAGCTTGTGGCTCTCGCTGAGGACCTGGGCTTGGGTCCCCGCATCCACATTGGTGGCTCACAAATGCCTATAACTCCAGTTCCAGGGGATCTAATACCCTCTTCTAGCCTCAGAAGACTCCTACACCTACACACAGAGATAAAAACACACATACATAAATAAAAATAAATAAATTTTAAAAAATAAAAATAAATAAATCTTAAAAACAGTACACCCCCCCATACACACACACACACACACACACACACACACACACACTGAGTTGTAGAGCAGATTAAAAAAACATGATCCAGGTATATGCTGCCTACAAAAAGCTCACTGTAAACATTAACAGTATAGGTGGGTTAAAAGTAGGAATATGGGGAAAGAGTTATCATATACCACCTTGAAGTAGGAAGGCATCCATTAACACCTGACATAGGGAATTAGAAGAAACAAAACAACCAGAGACAGAGAAAACACATTTGGATGCATTCCAGTCTTCGGTGAAAAAAGAAAATTTCCAATCGAATTGCTAATTATCTTTAAAGGGGTGGTTTCCTTAACACACCAATACTTTTGCAGAAAATTGAGCACATTGAGGATATGCTGCTTATAAACTAAATTTGTGGTTAAGGTTGCTAAGGACAATCTATCAGTGAATTCGTTGCTTTCAAATAAGTATCCTGAATTAACACACATATACAACCACCCATGCACACATCTATAATATTTATGTATGGGTGTATATGTACACACACACATGCACACACACACACACACACACACACACACATACACACACACACACACACAACTGTGTTCCCAGTATGCACTGAGGTAAAAAAAAAATGTCAATGAACTGCCTCTGCCTGTTCTGTAGCAGTTTCCTCCCAGATTGATCCATCCCTCAGGAGAGTTCCTTAAGATGAAAGTAAGCAACTCAAAATAGCTTCAGGAAGTTCCTGAAACTGACCGGACTCACTAGACCCTTCCCTCCAAGGGTAAACAATCAAGATGCTCAAAGTCATTCTCAGACAAGCCAGGCTGCAAAGAAGCCTCTGAGACCAGCCAAGCTGCCTGGGAGGCTCTTAAGCCAACTGATTCCCGTAGAAAGCATGCTCTCCATCCTGCTGAGCTGCCTGCAGGCTGTCCAATGTGTTCTAGGTTCCCAACTTTTGTGAGCTGTCACCACTACTGGAGGTAAGCTTTGGCGATGCAGCGTTGAGTCACCTATACTCTTGTAGTACCCCCCCCACACACACACACACATCCATATTCCTGTAAGTAACCCCATAACGCTCATTAGTTCACCAAATTCAATTTTGGTGATATCCATACTTTGGAATGTTGTGGGCTCCTTATCTGGGGTGAGTAGGGGTGTGTGTGTGTGTGTGTGTGTGTGTGTGTGTGTGTATGTGTGTGTGTTGTGTCTTCCCAGGAAAAAAGTGTGTGACACAACACTGCCTCCCAAACCAATGAAATAGGCACCAGCATTAACTCTGACTGAAATGGCCAGAAAACAGTTACCCTGGACTTGAACTGGATCACTCATTTAGGGCTATATTGCTCCATTTACACCCCATTGAGTAACAAAGGGCAGGGTCAGCAAATATGATGTTGCAGCTCAAAACAAATGCATTTTTATCTCATTGAAAACAGTGTTCTTGGCAGAGACCCGCTTTCCTTCCAGAGAGAGAGGGATCAATTCCTGCTGTTCCCCACCCTCTCTGTCTTCTGCTTCCCAAGCCTTGGAAGATAAGGGAATGAAAGTCCTGGATTCTGTAATGGGAACTAGGAAAGGAGGGAGGCTCCAGGGGAGGACAAAAGGATGCCAGGAAGAGCCAGAGAGCATCCCTATGATGCTGCTGGGGACTGCCATGCTTGCCTCTGAACATTAGGGCTCAGGTCTGATCCAATGGCATCCAAGGACTCTGAGGACAGAGATACTAAGAAACTGAGTCCTACCCTCGCCTGTGCCCAAGCACATCCAAGTCCATAGACCTGTGAACATCATGGAAGGTGAACTCAGACGAGGACCATGGTCACATGTAGGATCAGAACCTGCAGCCCACACTTAGGGGGGTTAACTGCCAGCTAAAAAAACAAACCTCCAAAAACCTCATGTTTTTTCTTTAGAATATCGTGAGCTAATGCCTAAAATACTGAAAGACTCAATATCTAAGATGGATGTTGCTTCTGCCAACAAGCATCTAAAGCAGTGGTTCTCAACCTGTGGGTCTTGACCCCTGTAGGAGGTCAAATGAGCCTCTCACAGGAGTTACCTAGGACCATCAGAAAACAGATATTTACATTATGATTCATAACAGTAGCAAAATTACATTTATGAAGTAGCAATGAAAATAATTTTATTATTTTCACACATTTAACCACAACATGAGGAACAACTGTCTTAAAGGGTCTCAGCATTGGGAAGGTTGAGAACCACTTCTCTAAAGACTCAATACTATGATTAGCAAGCCACGGGGGCATTTCTTTAGGAAACTGGTCAGCTGACTCCACTACTATGTAGGAAATAAAGGGACTGGAAATTGTGGAAACATCAAGGAAACAACAGTCACAGACCTCCACTCCTGATTTTAAATCTTACTATGCAGTTACAGAAATCAAGCAGTCCAGTATTCTCCAGGGAGAAAGAAATAGATGGAAGGAACAAAATTCGAAGTGAGGGCTGGAAAGATGGCTCAGCCATCAAGAGCTCTTGGACCTAGTGACTCATAACCACCTGTAACTCAGCCCTGGGGAGTCGCACGCATGCACACACACACAAACACACACACACACACACACACACACACACACACACACACATTACACACACACCTACAAATAAAAATAAAATAGATACTTTTAAAACGAATTTTAAAAGTCACAATCAGGTACAGACTTGTACGTGTAGAGGGAAATGGTTTTCAGCAAACTTCAGCATGAAGACTCAAAGGAAGTTCATTTTTTGAGCTATCGCATGTGTGAGCATTGGTACGGTTTGAAACGCTTGTCAACCCACAGCACCTGTCCCAGACAAACTGTAAGCACCTGTGGGCCACTGACCTAAGCACATCCTTTTCCACGAAGAGGAAAACACAAAGCGGTGTTTATGAACATAAAGTAGGCAAAAGTTCTTCAAATACAGAAACTAGTGATGGTACATTTAAAAACTCAATACTAAAATGTTCCCAGTCATCCACAGGTCCCATTCTTTAGAGGGAGTGGGCAAATGAAAAGGTGGGGAATGGAAATTGGTCACTCATATTGTGATGAGACTTGGACTAAAAAAAAAATACAAACAACCTATGCAATTGTACAAAGAGGAAAAGCAGCTGTCAATCCTTCAAACGGGCAAAGCAACCAATCAGACGTGTCAGTGGGTAACAAGTGGACCGTAAGTGGGCAGACCCTCATCATTAAGGAAATCCAAGTCAAATCACAAGGAACTACTGCCCCATTGACTACCACGGCTACACTACAGAAGACCAACCGTTGTGAGTGTTGGCAAGAGATCAATCCACAGACCTCTCCATGACTACAGTTATTGATACTGAGTGTGCTACAGTGCATGCTGGAGGTCAGAGGGCAACTTGGAGGAGTCTATGATCTGCTTATACCATGTGGGCTCTGGGGATAAACTTGGGTCATCACACTTGGTGGCAAGCACCTTTATCTGCTGAACCCTCTTGAGATTGCCACCTTGGTTTTTGAGGCAGGGTCTCTCACTGGGCAGGTAAGAATGGCTTGTCAGTGTGATCCTCCTGTCTCCACCTCCTCAGAGTTTCTATTATGGCCATGAATAGCAGGTCCAGCACTTTATATGGGTTCTAGGAATCGAACTCAGGTCCTTAGGCTTGGATGGCAAGCACTTTAACATATGAGCTATTGCTCTAGCCTCCAACTGTCTTTATATATGCTTTATGAATCCTTCATTCACAGACTTGGAAAGGTGGTAGAACTTCAGCATTTTCATACTGGGTCATTTTCTTTCATGCATTCCCTTTCCCTACGCACCCTCTACCCACCGCCGCCGCCTGCTCCCCACTCTGGCTGGCTCCCTCCCTTTCTTCCTGAGACTGTCCTTCCTTCTATTTTCTTATCACATGTATTTCATTTACCTGTACAATAAGCTCTCTTCTTCCCACCTCATGACCCCCTTCCTTCCCAGTTTCATAACATACATACACAGATTCAAACCAACACTGTATACACATAACTTTAAACTTAGGTTCTGCATTTAAAAGGGAATGGTATTCGTCTCTGAGTCTGGATTATGATCGCCAGTTATATCAGTTTTCCTGCAAATGTCATGCTTTCATTTTTCATCACAGCTAAAAGAATGTGATGTATGTGGAGCACATTGTCTTTATCTGTTCTTCTGCCAATGGTCATCTAGACTGGTTCCATTTCCTCACGATTGTGAAGAGTGCATCAATAAGCCTGATGTGCAGGTATGCGTGTAGTGTGCCGACTTCAGAGTGCTTTGGATACCCCAGGGAGGGGTAGCTGGGCAGGTGTAGTGTTAGTCCCTTGAGGATCTTCCACACTGACTGTGACAGTGGCTGCACCGACTGACGTCTCCCCAGCAGTGAGTACGTGCTCCTCTTCTCCCATACCCAATGATACTCTCTAAGGGTGAGTTTCTGTGGCTGGAAAGATGGCTCAGTGGTTAAAAACACTGACTACTCTTGCAGTGTAAAAACAGTAATAGAATAATAATAATAATAGTAGCAATATTATATAGCAATATTAATAATAATAATCATAAGTAGGATTCAGTTCCCAGCATCCTAATGGTGGCTCAGAACCATCCATAACTCCAGTTGCACTGATCCAATCCCCCTTTCAGATCTTCACAGTCACCGGGCATGTATGTGGTGCACATGCACGTCCATTATGAAGGGGCTCTAGCAGGCCCGATCACAGCAAGCATGGCACCAGCAGTGTTTGCATTACCTTTCCCCTCCACTCCCTCTGCCTTGCTAAACCATGAGGTAACTTTCCTGAAGCCAGCCACCAAGGTCTGTTCCCTGTCTGGCCATTTCCTCCTCCTGAGGCTGACTGCCAAGGTCCAGCCACCAAAGCATTAACGGTCAGCAATCTCCCTCATCCTCTGTCTCTTGTCTTTGTCTGTTTTTCCCTGTCCCTTTGTCCCTCTGGGGCAAATCTCCTTCGTGCTGAGAATGTGGTCCTGGAGTATCTTGTGCCAACTTGGAGGTCCTTTCATATTACATATATACATACCTACATTACAGGTGAAAGACTCACACACATAAGATAAATATTTAAAAGCCAATGCCATTATTCCTCTCATTTCCTATGTATGGGATGAACTTTACAGGGCTTTCGGTGGCAAAGTACAAGTAATCCAGTCCATGACCAGGTTTGATGGGAACACTTGGAAGATAATAAAGGTTATTCTCGGTTTACTGTCTAGTGAATGGTGTTGGGAATTTAGTTAACACATATCTCATAGTTATACATGTGTATATGTATGTATGTATACCAAATTGTTAGCTAATTTCACATATATGTGTATATAATTATATATATATATGTGTGTGTGTCATATATTATAATCTGTATATAATATTTATCAGATTATTTAACATATTAACATTAATAATATGTTACATATTAAAACCTGAATGGTTCTGTAAGACAATGAGAGCGATGTCTTTATACTGTTCAGGTGGATCTTCTTTATGCATTAACAAAACTTGAGGTTCACTGAAGACTCAAAGGGAGGATACGATGAGCGAGCAGAATAAAGCACAGGTTATATCATCTCTCAGAAGGAAGACAAACTGGGAAGAATCACTGAAGGGAACTGTAAACCAAAGGTAAAAAGTACTTCCCTGAACAGCTAGGGAAACAAATATAAAATATTCCAGATACTGAAAGGGAGTCTCCCCAAACTCATTACCTTGGGTACAGTAAAGGACAGCTAGTGTGATGCGAATCCAGACTAGCCTTACCCCTAAGCTGTGGTTCATATTCCATGTATAGGTATGGTTTACATTGCACACATGTGTTCATCCCTGCTACTAACAGGGAATCTTTCTACATGAAGTTCAGAGTCCCGCTTTAGATTGTAGATCACAAATGGGTCATGGTAAAAATCTTAATAGAGTCTGGAATTTAATTAACAGTAATCCAACGTTGCTCTCTCTGTAATGGTGATTATACCACAGTCGTACCTAATGTTGATATTAGGGGGAACTGGATGAAAGGCTGCAGGTGTGCAACGTCTGTGTCAATCTAATGATATTCCAAAATGAAATATTTATTACAAACGGAAAAAAAATCTCTTGGACTAGGGAGGAAGCTCACATGGTTACTGCTTGCTACGCAACCATGAGGACCTGAGTTTTACCCTAGAAACTATCTATAAAACCAGACAAGCTGGTGTGTGTTTATAACCCCGGTGCTTGGGAGGTTAGGACAGGTAGATCCCTGGAGCTTCCCGGCCAGCAAGCCCAACCTACTTGGTGAGCTGCAAGGCAGTGAGAGACCCTGTCTCCAAACACAAGGTGAAAGTCACCTGAGGAATGACAGCAGGCTTATTCTCTGCCCTCCAGAGCTGTCTACAATGTAGGGAGCAGAACAGTAGAGAAGGTGTAGCTCAACACTCCAACCTTTATGTTTTTCCCATTTGTTTCCAAGTCATTTCTCAAAGATGCTTCTGCATGGCTGCCTCAAATTCTTTGAACATCTGCAGATTCTCTCTGGATTCTGCCTCCTACTACAACAAACCGTGTGATTTGCCTTCCCAAAGTATGTTAGCATGTTTCCGGTCCCCGGTGCCC
Organism: Peromyscus attwateri; assembly: GCA_902168425.1. Taxonomy (NCBI): domain Eukaryota; kingdom Metazoa; phylum Chordata; class Mammalia; order Rodentia; family Cricetidae; genus Peromyscus; species Peromyscus attwateri. The sequence continues at coordinate 9,384 of CABHPP010108191.1, forward strand.
TTCAGACACATTCAGTATCTAGCCTGTAGCCCCAGCCCATTGCACTGTCCATCAGGACCAGTGACTTTCACAAACTTCTTCCTCTTTTTGTTAGATGAACTGTCACTTAGCTCTCATGGAATCAAATGGAAGCAGCCTTCCGGGGGGGGGGGGGGGCTGCAAACAAAGATGCCACTTCCTTTTCATAGAGAACAGATTCTTCTGCTGAAAATTCACACACCTGACCCTATCTTGTCAGAAGAGGAGCAAAAGAAGACTGGTGTTACATTTCCTTCTCAGAGATAGCAACAGCAGTTAATTCACACACACACAGGCTCCCGGGGTACCCAGAGGCTCACCTCGGATGTTACAGTAGCACCCCAGCGGATACTTTGGCAAAGACAATGGTCTATGAAATGAAGTTCAGGTGGACCAAAGGGGAAAAAAAAATGTATTGATTCTTTTGTAGCATTCAGAAGCAAAAGGAAACATCAGTTTTCCTAAGAAGTCAAGCTAGAACATACAGGGTGAAATACCCTGTAGATACTGGGAAGGGAGAAAATAAAAAGGCAATTACATTAGGAAACAGCCCAGGGTTCTTTCTGTAATTTGTTTTGTTTACCTTCGAATAACTGAGAGGGTTGAATTATATTGAATTGTCCTTATCTAAAAATCTAAATTTGTACATTTACAGACTTGGCACTGACAGATGGAAGCCTGGCCACCCAATCAAGATTCTTAAAACCCAGCCTTCCACCCTTTGAACATTAGAGTGTTATTTCAAATCTGGTCTCAGCGTCTGCCCATCTGTCTGTGTCTGTCTGTCTGTGTCTCTCTCACCTTCGGTGGTAAAGCTAGCTAATTGGAAATAAACACATCGTTTCCCAAAGGCACAATCATGGATGGGCTACAGGCAAATATTTGGCTTCGACACACTTGGCTGGGACCGAATAGTTTTGAAGCCAGAGCTCCCAGGACAGGAGACTCCCAGGAAGGGAGCCGAGCCAAGACTCACCATGGCCCCTTGGTTTGTCCTTTGGGCAACTTCTCTCTGCAGCCTGGCCACAGCCAACTTCTCCCTGGAGAGACAGAAACATGTGATTAGGTGACTATTCCCAGGGCTGGGACACCACCACGTGGCTGGGAACACTCTGTGGAAATCTCCAGCGCAGCCCCATCCTCTACTTACCTCCTTCTCTCAACCCTATTTAATATTAAATATTTAAAGTGACTGGTCACTAGGGCATCGTCTCTATCCGGCATCACAACACGGACTCTTTTGTTTTGGAGTTCATAATGGAGGAAAAAATACTGGATGCTAGGTTAAGCAGTGCTCCACTAGCCTCATTTACATATATCCTTCGTCACTTACATTTCTGGGAGTATTTCATTAGTACCGCAGTATTGATTTTGCTTACATATTTTTAATTGTTTGCTCTTTTCCCTCTCTAATCAAGCCGAGTTTTAAAAAGCAAACAAACCCTAACTCTACACCATTCCTGAGTAAATAGAAAATCATTTGCAAGCTTGCTGTGTAAAATGAGCTACACTGGACATTTTGCCCATTCTATAAACTTGTCAGGTCCTCATTCCATAGAGGAGGAAACTGAGGGTCCCAGAGGCTAAGGGAACAACTGAGCTCTGAGCTGGGATGGGATGGGATCAGGTGCTGGGTTTCCTTAGAAAAAAGGCTGAATTTAAAACTCTGCATTTTTTCAAGGCCTAGGAAATTTTTTCAACTATAGATTTAAAAAATCAGAGCATGAATCAGTAAGATTGCTGAGAAGGTAAAGGGGTTTGCTGAGAAAGTCCAAAGACCTGAGATCCATCTGAGATCTGTGGGACCCATGGTGGAAAGAGAGAACCCAATCCTGAAAGCCAGCTTCTGACCTCCATGTAGATGTGTGCACACAACAAATAAAGACCTGCTAAATTGGATTTAGTATTCGTACTTCATAATGCAATTCATTTCATATCCATCATAACTAATTACACTTCCAATACATAGAATACCCACTGAAATGTAAAGAATGCTTGTGATAACACATGCATTTTGAAAAGCTTTTCAGTTTTTTAAACAGTGAACAGGTGCCATCGAGGTAAGGAGCAGCTCCTAGCCAGCTCCAAGCCTCAGTTTCGGCAATAATTTCCCCTGAAATCCCTCCCCTGCTAGTGAGTGAATGCAGAGGAGGTGGCTCCATCCCCAGGTTGGTGACAGGATTTCTTGCCTCCAATGGCTGTGACACACCTGGCCACGCGAAACAAAGGAACTGAAGCCAACTTTCCAGGCTAAGGAGGGACCCAGTCAATAAAGAGCATGCCTTGCAAGCATGAGGACTTGAATTGGAACCCCAGAACTTACATGAAAAGTTGGGTGCAGTGCTATGTGCCCCAGAAGCCATCAGCTTCTGTACAGATGACTTCTGTACATCAATAGCTGTACAGAATGCCCTCCCTCCAGCATGCTGGGAGGTTAGCTGGTTTTTAATCAATCGTGTGCAGTTCTCCTACAGACAACCACAGCTGCTGTGAGTTCATGAGTCCAGCAGTCTGGTCATGTCCAAAAAAAACCTTGTTTTGCCCTGTTCCTCCCTGGCCCCTGGCCTCTGACTATTACAATTTTCCCCTCTTCTACAATGATCCCTGAGCCTCAAATGTGTGTGTGTGTGTGTGTGTGTGTGTGTGTGTGTGTGTGTGTGCGCGCGGTGTTTGTGTGCACGTGTGGTGTATGTTTATGTGTGTGTGTATGTGTGTGTGTGTGCACATGGTATGTGTTTGTGTGCATGTGTGGTGTATGTTTATGTGTGGTGTGTGTGTGTGTGTGTGTGTGTGTGTGTGTGTGTGTGTGTGACAGATACAGATGTCCCACTGTGGCTCGGTACCCCACTGATTCTTATTCTCTGTGCTTTGACCAATCTGAATTTCTGCACAGACCACCACATACTGCACCAAGAGACTTCTCTGGTGAAGGCTGAGAGCTGCACTCATTTGAAAAAGGACTCAAACCAGGGAGCTAGGAGCTGGTGCAGAGGGGTGGACCTGGGACAGCCGGGGGAGGAACTGGGGACTGAATACGATCAACTCCATTGAACACACATATGAAACACTCGAAGAATTAATAAAAATGCTTCTGGGGAAAAAAAGAAGCCTCTGAACAACAGCTACTAGGAATCTAATCCATTATGAAGTCCCCACAGAAACAGCCAATGTTGCCAGGCTGGAGAAATGGCTCAGGGGGTAAGGCACTGGCTGGGCAAGCACAAGGCCCTGAGTTCAAACCTCTAGCATTGATACACATATGTCTGTAATTCCAGCTCCACAGGAGGCAGAGACAGGAAGTTCCATGGGGCTTGCTGGCTGCCATCCAAGATCCAGGTTGAGTGACAGACCCTATTTCAAGGGATTAAGGCAGAGAATGATAGAACCAGGGAAGGGACATCCTCTCCTGGCCTGGCACACACATGTGCAGGTACCACATGTAAATAAGAACATAAGAGAAGGAGCGTTGCATCAAAATAACCTGTATGTTTGCAGGTACCGAGAAGCACGTATATGTTAGAGCAACCTTTGCTCAGAATGAGATTCAGACACAATACATAGGCAAACATCAAATCCAGGAAAAAGGGAAAGTTATTCCAGGCAGGCAATGTTAGAATTCAGATTCAGCCATGGATGGCAGTGTTTTAATTAATGAATACATTAATTGAGAATTTAATGAAAGATTAGAAGGAGAAGCAGCAAAAGATGAGTGCCACAGGAACGCTAAACCCCCGATCTATCCACGAAAATGAACATTGTCACTACTACTACAAAGGAAGCGATGAAGCTGCGGAAGAGGTGTCAGCATCTGTGGCACAGCCTCCACTTTCCGACACGTGAATGCTTGTGGGATCGGGTAAGACACTCAATCAAGATGTCACAACCAGCTCAATCGCTTTCACCAAGAGTCTGGTGTGCCCTAGACATCCTGGCATGCCATGCCTTCCAACCTGTAGTTCCAAAACGGCTGTGAAGTTGGAAACCAGCTTCTTTTTCATGCTAATTGTAGGTTCTTACAGTTTTGTGTAAAGAAATAAATAAATAAGCAAACAAAGAACGCTTGCCTTTCAAGCCTCCCACGGCAAATGTACATTCGCGCTCCCATCTGAAGGGTTTAGTGCTCCTGCTGACAACAGACAACTGCGATTTCACGACGCATCCCCATTTTGTTCAGCTGCAAAGTTGGGAGCTCATTATGAAGCGGGTACTGTGTTTATGATTACAATACCCATGCCTGGGGGTATGTGATCAAAAGCCACGGATCCTTAGCTCCAGAACAGGGACAAAGTACAGTATCAAAACCACGGCAAATCAGACGCAGCACTCACTCCACTTTCAATTCAACGGAACAGAATGTCTAACTCTCGGGAAGAAATAGATCTTCTCTCTTTATCCCATTTTAGATCCAAATGGAGAATGAGTTCCAGGTTGCTAAACTCCTTCAACACAACCCCTGGGGAGCTGGTTCAGTGGTTAAGAGTGCTTACACTACAAAGCATGAGGACCTGGATTCCAATCTCTAACACTCATGTAAAAAGTCAGGCATGGCCACACATGTGCCTGTCACCCCAGTGCTTTGGGGGACAGAGATAAGAGGATCGGTGGGGCCAGCTGACCACCATCCTAGCCCTAAGTTCAGTGAGAGACCCTATATCAAGAGAATAAAGAGGACAGTGATAAGATAAGGGCGCCCAACATCTTCCTCTGGTCCCAACCCAAGATAAAGAGGATGAACTCTCTTTTAATGTGAACTGTGGATCTTCAGAGTACCACTGGCTGATCCGCAAGAAAGCTCAGGCAAGAATGTCCCCCAACAAAATCCCTGACATTTGTAAAATCCTGATAACACCTACATGGCTTCAGTGTTTTATAAACACTTCCCAAAGAGAAGCCATCCAGCTATGGGGGCTGTGTTCAGTATGTGATGAGTGAAGAACATGGACTGGGTTTTTATAGAGCCTTCTGGTGTACCAGAACTGATCACAGAATTTTCTAGAAACAATTCGATGCTCATTAGCTTCTCTGAAAGAGAGCCATGACTCCTACACATACCAAGCAGGAAGAATGGAATCTGTCTTCCCTTCTGCTATTCCCTGGGCAGATGGTGCCCTGGAGGCACAGCAGCAAAAGCTCTAAGAAAGGTGTGAGCTAAGGCTTCTACTTACTGCTATGTCCTTTCAAACAGCTCCATACTGTGGATGCACAGAACAGGGGATGTAGCCAAATGGGCCATAACATCTTACATCAAGCAAGCCATTACAGACTTCGTATTACAATGTTACTATGTTGCCAATGTGTTACAGACTCTGTGCTTTGATGGAAACATCAGATAACATATAGGAACTCTATTTCACTTTTCCAGAAAAATAAAAAAGGTAATAGCCATGTGTGCTTGTATGTTTTAAAGAATAAAATTCAAAAATATTGAGGACCTTGCAGATCCAAAGCCAATTTCTTTTACTGTGGCAAAGATACTGTGGTGTTAAAATGTCCAGCAATATTCTCCCCTGCACATACAGATTCATGTTAGTTTGGGATTTCAGTTTCAGTTTCTATATCCCAAGGTATTTAAAACTTCATAATGTGTGTGGAACCTAACATATACAACCCTGATGGTTAACATTATCAACTTGACACAACCTTAGAAACATCTAGGAAGAGTCTCAATAAGGGACTGTCTCTATAAGTGGGTTTGGTCTGTAGTCATGTATGTGGGAGATTGTCTTAAGTTAATGATATAGGAAGACCCAGCCTACTGTGAGTGAAACCCTTCCCTAGGCAAATGCTCCTGAACTGTGCAAGAGTGGAAAACTTGGGCTGAGTAGAAGCAAGTGGGTATGCATGCATGTTTTCCTCTGATTCTGACTGTATGCATATGTGATGGGACTTGCTCCCTTGAGATCCTGCCATGGTGACTTCTCTGCTAGGATGGACGAAAATCTGGACTCGTAAGCCTAATAGACAGCCTTCTCCCTAAACGGGTTGTTGTCGGGTATTTTTGCACAGCAACAGAAATGAAACTAAGACAAGGTGCATCTTTCATTTACCTAGCATAGTCTTGCAAAAGAAACTACATAATCTAATGACAAATTAAAATTCTAGCTCACTCAGCAGACACTAATAGTATACTGTAGGCCTGGTATTAGTTATAGTATTGGGAAACACACACAAACAAGACAAGTATAAATTCAGCATGTATGGGGCATGCAACCAGAAAGAGCATTCCAGAGTACACCAGCATGTGCAACTAGAAAGCTATGTTACACAGTAAACGGTAAGGGGTACAGGGTATGGCTCAGACAACAGAGTGCACACCCCACTTGGGCAAGGCCCTGGGTTCCGTCCACAGAGCCACATTCAACAAACATGGTGGGGCACATCTGCAATACCAACACTTTGGAGGTAAAGACAAAAGGGTCAATAGTTAAAGGTCATCTTTGGGATACATGGCCAGTTGGGGATACTGAGACTGTGTCTCAAAAATCAATAAAGAAAAATTGTAATTCTATTATAAGTAACATATGCATATCATTATTAGATATAAGCAGAGATTTTTTTAAAAGGTTTATTTTTATCTGTATGTCTGTTTGTGGGTGTGTACATGTGCATGTAGATGCTGACATAAGCCAGAGGGTGTCAGATCCCCTAGAGCTGGAGTAACAGGTTATTGTGAGTTACCCAGCAGAAGTGCTGGGAGCTGAATTCAGGCTCTCTGCAAGAACAGTACAAGTTTTTAACCACTAAACCACCTCTCTAGCACCAATAATTAGAGATTAAAAAAATAAAATAAAATGAGTGGCACTGTTTTTTTTTATTATTATCTTTAAGCAAACAGCATTCACGCTTGGCTAATAAAAACAAGAGTCCTGGACTCCCATCTTTGCTTCTGTGATGCTATGATGTCGCCTGGGGTAGCCTCTGGCAAGCCACTTCTGTGAGAGAATAAGAACAAAAGGGGCACACACGGTCACAGCATTGCTACATAAGGAGTTAGCCTCATATATGCTTAGAAAAGGCAAAGAGCCCTGAGGCTGCCTGAACACTGCTAACTCGCAGAAATGCCCATGAGTCAACATGGGATGCTTGAGCAGACAGGACAAACACCTTGCCTCCCACTAATCAAAAGCTTAAGTATGACCATTATTTTTTTTTTACCAAGTTCATAAATCGGCAATATACATTTATTTAAAATCAGATTTAAGCCTTATATGTGCATCTGTGTTTTGTGTTCTTCTGTATTTGAGTGTGTGTGAATGTGTGTGTGTTCTTGAACATCTGGAAATCAGAGGTCAACCTTAGATGCCACTCCTCAAGATACCATATACCTTATTCTTCTATTTTTCTTTTTAACTAAAAACTGTTTCAGAATTTCATCCATGAGAACTCTATTTACACTATTTCCATTCCTTTCTCCCCACCAACTCGCCCTGTGCTGCACACACTAGAAGGATCTGAGATACTCCCCAAATAATACAGGCTATTCCTACAGCCCTAGATTGCCTCTTCTAACGCAAAGGTAAGAATTCTATTGCTGAAGACAACACTTTCTTCAGACTGAGGAATTTGAGGAATTGAGCTGGAACTGACTTGGAAGCCTCCTCTTTGAAGACTAGCTCTCATAGTATCCTAAGAAGTGATGCAAGCTGCCCCCGGGAGGGGTGGGGGAGTAATCACTAGTCTTTTGCAGCTGTAAAGCCTACAAAATTCAGCAATGACTCATCCAGCAAGTTATCCTAACAGTAAAATAGTGGTACCTTATTCTTTGAGACGGTCTCTCACTGACTCCAAAGACTTACTGAGTAGGTTAGGCTGGCTGACCACCACTGAATCGGCCCACCAGGACTTGTGACTACAAGCACGCAGTACCACACCTGGGTTCTTCTGATGGCTTCTAGAAACTGAAGGGCCTTGTGTATGCAAGGCAACACATGAGATGTTCACAGAGGCTGGGAAAATGTCCCCATACCCCTTCTCCTCAGCCATTTAAATGCCATTTTGTATAAAACATAAAATACCAATGAATGTGTATTTAGGTAAAATCAAACTCATCAGCACCAGTATTTTCATACCCACCACTCACATGTACACGGCCTCTCAAATAATGTGGGAAATAGGGGGCAACTCCAAGGATGCAGCGCATTGGAGACCAATTAAACATGAGCCAAACAAGAAGACTTAATGGATTTTTACCAAGAAGGCACAAAGGCTGGAGAAATGGCTTAGTTGGTAAAGTGTTTACTATGTAAGTATGAGGACCTGAGCTTTATCCGAGAACCCACATAAAGAGCTAGATATGGTGGTATGCATTTGCAAAACTTGTGCTGGGGATATGGAGTCAGGTGAATACCTGGGGCTCACTGTTCAGCTAGCCTAGTCTACTTGAAGAAATCCAAGTCAGTGAGAGAGCCTATCTCAAAAACCAAAGTGGATAGTACCTGAGGAACAACACCTGAGGTTGACCTGTGAGACACACACACACACACACACACACACACAGACACACACACAACCACCCTACCACCATCACTAATACTACTACCACAACCACTATCATCAAATTCCAAGTGCCAATGTATGCTGTAGTGTAGAAGCAAAATGCAAATCTGATTGCCCACATGCACACATGCTCAGTCATGGGCTTTGTTTCAATCAACACTCCTTCCTAATTTTCCCCACGAAGATGCTGCCAAATGCCTGGAGGGAAATTAGATAAATGACTGTTTTCATCTGTGCCCAGAGGCAGGGTGTTATGCTCTAAAATCTTGGGGGGAAAGGTTCAATTCATCATCAGCCAGCCGTGTTTCTAGCAGAGAAGCCACAAGAATAGGAGCCCGGTGGCGATCTGGTATGTGTGGAGAGAGAACAGGTTTGCTCTCCCAAGGAGTCCAAGGACCATTATCTCCACACACAGACATCCTGGGGAGTCACCCGCTGCAGAGGGCAGGACAATGCCAAGAGGCAGGCGCACCTGTCGCTTGGGCAGATGGGGAGACCGGTGGCGGCTTTCCCTGAGTCAGGGCTAAATTAATTAGCCTTTCCACAGTTCTTCATGTCATTATACACCTCTCCAGATATGTAAGGAGAGAACGGATTTTAAACAAAATTTTATAAAGCAAAACACAGACCAAAGAAAACTCTACAGCTATTTTTTCCATTTCTTACTTTCCTAAATTTTTAAAGTGCCATAAATCACTCTTTCATTCCATGTTTGGAGACTCTGCACATTTGTGATATGGAAAAAGGAATAAGCAGAGTGTGTTACAAATCTGTGGACTCTCACAATCATTGTGCACCAGACACGAGGCAACTCAACAAGTTGATTTCAAGACACTGATTTCAGAAGTAAACAAGAACTTAATGGCATTGTGTCTGCTGGTAAAGAATGCAGCCTCCATTCTTCCCAAATCAAGAGATGTTTCCTCCCAAGGAATTTTCTGTGTTGGAATACACGGATAAATAAAAATAACAAAAAACAGGAATCTACAATGTAGTAGACTGCCTTTTAATAGCAACCAAATACAATTCTCCTTGGAGCTGGAGAGAGAGCTCATTTGGTACACAAGGACCTGAGTTTGACCTACAGAACCCACCTAAACAAAACTGGGTATGGGCACACACATTTACAAATCCCAGCCCTGGAGACACAGAGATGGGTGGATACCTGGAGCTCACTCACCAGCCAGCAAAGCCAACTCTGCAAGCTGCAAGCCAGTGATAGACCATTTCAAAAATAAAAGGACAAGGTGGATAGTGCCTGAGAAATGACATCTGAGACTGTCCTCTAGCCTCCATGTGCATGTGTGCGCATGCACATACACATGCATGCACACACACACACACACACACACACAAACACACACACATGCATACACACACACACACATACACATACACACACACACACACACACACAAATCCTTATGCCATATATTCATTCTCAAGACTGCCCTTCCATTCTCATAAACTAAGATGCAAATGACATCTATACATCCATTTATTAATTCATTCACCCAGGCCTCCACTGGACCATCTATGATATCACCACTCTCTGCTTATCTATTTCTCTTCCCTAATAGGCTGTGAGATGCTAGAGGGTTAGAACTACATGATTTGGATGTGCAGGGCATAAGCACACCACTACAATGAATGAATGATTGCAGTTCAAAACAAAGGTGGTCTTCGAGGCACAAGACCGTATTACAAGCTACTACCTTCACCCATATTCAGTATCAGTCACTGGTTCTATGCAAAGAATGGCAACAAGTAGGTTTCTATAGGCTTCAAGAGTAAAGTGCTTGCCCTGCAGTGTATAGGGTTTAGGTAGGAGGTTCCCTGAAGCTCCTTGGCCAGCCAGTAAGTTAACCCCATGCTTCAAAGCTTGATAATGGTGCCAATGTGCGGATACAAGAAGAAAAAAACCCGCACATGTAGCATTTTGTACGTCCTAGGTACCACCTGCACACTTGACGGTCCCATTTTAATTTGTCCATCTGCATCTTCTCTTTTTCTTTTCACTATTGTCTTTCCCTAGAATAACTTGTGCTTTTCATGCTGAAGTGTTTGATAAAGTGAAAAGGGCCTCCTGTATTAACACAATAATGAACTGAAGTAAGAGTCTCCTCCTCTCTCCCTGCCTCTTTCTGGGGGAGAGTGCAATCCCAACCATTTCCTTCCAATGAGTCTGCAAAATGCACACGAGAGCAACCCACCCCCACTTGGAGATACATTTACTACTTGTATTAACTGTTGTACTAATCTCTCCCAGAGAGCAAACTCTGGTCAATGACTTCAAATAGCATTCCTTAAGATATACACTTCAAGAAACATTGAAGAACTGATTAATTAATTTCTGGAATTAATGTTTACTTCTGAAAAATGCTGTTTGTAAACAAGCGTTTTTATGTTCAAATATTAAAAAACAACAACTTGGAATTCCCTACCCTTTCCTGCATCTTATTTCTTTTTAATATTGAAATTCCACTCAAAAGAAATCCAATATAGTTAATAAAACTGTGTCCTATGATGTTTGGTCATCCTCCCTTGGTTCTGGTGATAGGCAGATTGATGGGTTGTATGTAGCTGAATAAAGAATGGGGCTTCTTCAGAAAAACACATGCTGTCTCCTCACACATGAAAACAGCCCTTATGTGACGACTAATTGAGTTCGCCATGGCTTTCAACTACCAATGGCCTTGAAATTTCATTCTGGCTCTGTTTTGATTGAAGGCCCTGAGATGGTGTCTATGCAAAGATCCAAACCATCTGTGTAGCCTCAGGACAAGGGGGCTCGTGAGTTTGGAAATGAAAAGGCTTCAGGACATCGACTGAAATTCTGATGGACAGTAACAAGAGTCTGTACACTGAGTTCCCTTCTCTGGCACAGTGAGCCAGGAGCCTAAGTTAATTCTCAGAAAAACGGTCATGTGTAGGCAAGACTGCAAATACTGCCGATTCACTGTTTCAGTGTGGTGCCTACTGGGTTGGAGGTACTCTGCTACACTCTTCAGATGATTCAGTGAAGACTATAAGTCCACTCAGAACACTGAAGCATCCTGTCCCAAAAAGGCACAGTGTGTCCATATTTGGTGTCGTGGTCTGAAATATTACAATCAAAATAACAATTCTGACTTGAAGTCTTAACTGTAGGACCTCAGAGTTGACCCATTATGAGACAAAAGACTACTGAACTGATTGTGTTAAAATAAAATCTCTAGAATGAATCTTAATCAAGCATGAATGCAGGCTTTATAAAATGGGGAAATTTTGTAATTTCCCCACACACTCACTCTCACAGCGAAAAGGGCATGTTAAGAAGTGTACGTGCACTAGGGGGGTGTTTCCACAGCCTCTAAAAAACAGAGATTGCCAACAAACCTTCAGGAACTCTGCAAGAGGTACGGAACACATTCCAAAAGCACTTGGAATGAGTTAATCAGGCCCATGTCTTGATCTTGGCCTTCAGGGCTGTGGGACTGTTAGGCATGGATCCACTTCTGTTGTTTAAGGTCCCTTGTCTGAGGTGCCATGTTACAATAGCCCTAGCAAACCAACATATTTCAGGGTGTGGGGGGGGCGGCGGGGGGAGGGTTATCAACGTTGTTCATTTGAATGAGGTCCATCTCTCTGAATATAAGGTAAACTTCCCTAATCAAAACCTATCACCTTCTGAACCCAGAATGCTTCAGATTAGAGGCTCTTAACTGCTAAAGTCTGTGGAAAAATTCCAAAAATCTGAAGCATGTCAATGTCTGAAATACCTTTTGTCCCAAGCATTTTGGGCAAAGGACACTCCACTTGGACACATATACACTTTGGTACAGTTAACAGGAATTCTAAGAAAAGTACAGCAGATTTTCAGCAAAGGGACTATTGACTCCTGATCAGGAGACTGAGGGAAGCATTTATAGAAAAATGGCATTCTGTGTCATAAGCATCCAGGGTTTGCACAAAGCAAACCAGGCACATGGACAACACAGTCATGAAGTATTGACAAGCTAAGTAACTCACTACACATACGTAACATTTCTTAAAGAAATTACAAGTAATTACAGTGATCCAAACACCACCATGGCTAAATCGCCACAGGGGCATGGAATCTTAGCTCTGGAGACATCTAGATCTTTCATTGCTCATATATATACACACACGCACATGTATGTGCGTGTGCATGTGCGTGTGTGTGTGCATGCATAGCAAAGTCCATAGTCACCCTCCAGTGCCTTAACATGTTTTGTTTGAGACAAAGTCTCTAATTGGCCTGAAACTTGCCAAGTAGGCTAGAGTAGCCAGGCAGAGCGGTTCCAGGGACTCACCTGTCTCTGCCTGGCCGGGGATGGATTACAATTGCATACTGCCACACTAGCTGTTCACACAGCTCCTGGGGATTGAACTCAGGCACTGGTGCTTACTAGGCAAGTGTGTTTACCTCCTCGGTCTATCAGACTTTTACCAAGTCTGCTGTGAGGTTTGGTGTACAATAAGATACAATCTTTGCTCTCTTTCTATTAGGAAAATACATATTTGGTCTTCTGAAGTAAGGATGGCTTGTAACTACATGTATGCGATTTCTGGAGCATTTTGGGTTGGTGAGGAGTTCGGTAGGTGACCTCTAGTTTCTCAACTGTTCTGCTTAGAGGCAGTTCCTACAGCAGGTACTTAGGAACTCAGATGTCCACCAAAGGGGATCATTATTAATACTTGAGAATACTATAATATCTGTTGAGTGTATTGTGTGCATGTACATGTGTGTCTTCATGTCCACTGTATGTAGATGCATGTGTGTTTGAGTGCATGTGCATACATGTACACACATGTATTTGTGGAGGCCAGTACTTACTGTGGAATGTCATTCTGTATGCTGTGAATGTGTGTTCCTCCGATTGGTTGATAAATAAAATGCTGATTAGCCAGTAGCCAGGCAGGAAATATAGGTGGCATAAGCAGACAAGGAGAACTCTGGGAAGAGGAAGGGCTGAGTCAGGAGTCACCAGACAAACACAGAGGAAGCAAGATGACAAGGCAGAACTGAGAAAAGGTACCAAGCCACGTGGCTAAACATAGATAAGAATTATGGGTTAATTTAAGTGTAAGTGCTAATCAGTAATAAACCTGAGCTAATAGCCAAGCAGTTATAATTAACATAAGCTTCTGTGTGTTTACTTGGGGGACGCAAGTGGGAGAGACCTGACCACTGGCTGGCTGGGACACAGGAAAACTTCCAACTACAGGCCAGAAGTCAACTTTGGCCTTGGGCTAGAGTTGGGGTAGATATACATCATGGAGAATAGCAGAACCATCTCTCTCTCATCTCTCTCTCTCTCTCTCTCTCTCTCTCTCTCTCTCTCTCTCTCTCTCTCTCACACACACACACACACACACACACACACACACACACCTAGTAAAGAAAAAAGAATCTCCTGATTTCCTAAGTCACTGTAATTAGAGGGTTGTTGGTTAACAGGACACAGGTACCTCTTCTTGTTAATATATTCCTTGTGAGTCAATGTTCTTTCCTGCTAGAATTGTGCCAATAATTACATGAGAGTTTTTTTTTTTTTTTGAGACAGTGTCTTACATAGCCTAGGTTAGCCTCAAATTTACTATGTATCAAAGCATAACCTCATACCTCTGATCCTCATGCTCTGTCACCTGAGTGCTAGGATTACAAGTGTGCATTATCATGCCCATAAACGTGTGACACTGGGGACTGAACACAGGGCTTTGTGCTTGCTAGTCTGGCACTGCCCCCAACTGAGCCACATCTCTAGCTCCTAAATAAGAGATTTTTCACAGCATATAAATAGTAACTGATACTGATGAGGTGGATAGAAGTGTGTGGGACAGCTCTCCAACACTGACAAAATGCCCGAGATAAAGCAGCTTAGAGGAAGAAAGGGTTGTTGTGCCGCCCATGGTTGGCTCCATTGCTTTGAAGCCTACCATGAAGTAGGACATTGTGGGAGTGTGTAGCAGAAGAGGCCCCGCCCCTCAATGGTGACCAGGAAGCAAAAAGAGAGATTTTCTTCTATAGTAAAGCCCCTCCCCCAATCCCCTTAAGCTATGAATTCATAAGTGATTAAACTATCCATGAGGTCCAAGCCCTCACAGTCCATTTACTCCCCAGAAGCCCCACTTCCAGACTGTAAAGATTTCCAATAGAGCACACTAACGCTGCTGCAATGGAACTAAGCCTTACACGCAAGCGATTTGGGTCATGTGATGCTTACTATTGGTTGTCAACGTAACAGAGCCTGGAATCACCTACTGCTTAAGCCTCTGGACTTGTCTCTGAGGAAGTTTCTAGGTTTAGTAAACCGAACTGGCAGCACCATCCAAAGGGCTGGAGTCCCACAGTAAATGGAAAGGGGAAGAGAGAGCTGAGAACCAGCGTTCCTCTTTCTCTGCTTCCTGGTTGCGGATAATAATGTGACCAGCTGCCTCATGCTCCCTTTGCCGTGCCTCTCCCACTGTGATGGGCTGTGTCCTCAAACTGTGAGCCCCAGTAAACCCTTCCACACTTAAGTTGTGTTTGCTGGACATTTTGTCAAGAAACGTAAAGGAAGACGAGGGGCATTTAATATTCAAACCAGAACAAGTATTCATCCTTATAATGACTTACATATATAAATGGCATAAACACATAGTGAACCAGACATTCATCTCAAGAGTGAGAGTAAAGAAAAGATGAAGAGAAATATTTACAATAATGATCAAGCTCTCAAATCCTTTCGACTCAGTTCTAATCTTACTCTGATTATCCTTTGCATTTTCCTTTTCAATGTACCCTTATTTTTGTTATTTCTTCTCCATATAGCAATCACCTATGTATTTGTCATTCACAATTTGAATATCGATGACGTAAAGGGAGATCCAAGGAGTTCTCCATCTATAAAACTGGCCCATGCTGAGCCATGAAGGGCCTCTTCCCATCTCCCCCTTCTCTTCGTCTATTTAAAATGAACTACACATGAGTTGTCTTTTCTGTGGTGATTTTAGTGGGGCATTAGTCGCTATAATCTCCGTTTTTGTCGATTAGGAATAGATCATTCCACCAGTGTGTTTATTCTTGAGTTCTAGCAGGTGCCCATCTGCTAATGTGTTGGTTTTTACAGTGCAGCATCTTGCTAATGTGTGTTTCACGTACTTGCCTTCAGTGGACTCTGTGGACTGCCATTTGTACCTGTTATAATAGGTAGATTTTTGAGATCCCTGACATCCAAGGGAAGGATAGCATGGGCCACCTAAAAATAAGCTTAGGAAATAATGACACCAGAGTAGGGATCCAAAGAGACCTTACACACCAAATAAAGGAGCAAAGAGGATAAATATCTTGATGATAAAAACATGAGTGATTACAAAGTAAACAACTGATCAGGCAAGACTCATCACTCAGGGTCAAATCCATTCTGTTTCTAGAAATGATTGATGTTTGAAGAAGCATACAGAAATACTAGAAATAATCAATCAACATGCTAAATAACAGATCCATAAACTCAGTAGTTAACGCTTTGCTGGGTTGTGACCTGGTCCATTTGCAAAAAGTAAAAGGGTAATTTAGGCTTCATTAAAACTCCTGTCTGAAGCATAAAGGGTGGGCTGGGTCAGGATGAAGACGTATCTAAAGTACAATACAAACAGACACCAAGTTATTCCTTCCATGGAAATGACTTATTCAGCAATCATTCAGCAGTAAGCATAAAGGCCTTCATGCACACTTTCCCCATCCACAGCTACCATCTATTGCTGAACTACTGACATCTAATGCATTCTGCTAGTAGAGGAAGAAAAAGTATCCAGCTGTGTACCCACTGCTGAGCCTACCAGGCTCTGGATAATTCTAAACCCATGGTCATACAAACTACCTTTAGTTGAATCCTGTGAAACACAAACAGGGCAAAAGTCATGAATATGGAAAAGAGATATGCAGGGAAGAAGCAGAAGTAGAAGGCATGGGAAGGCACTAGAGAGGGCTGAGGAGAGCGGCCAGAATGCACTGTATACATGTATGAAATTGTCAATGATGAAAATTTAGTACCAAGAATATTCTGAGATTTAATTTAATTGGATTTTACTTGTGCTATAAATAACTCACTATCTTTTCTCGAAGCAGCCATGGTTAGAAGGATCCTTATATCCAACAAAAATGACAACATACCATAGACAGGGACAGTACTGGGGAAGAAAAGAACAATGAATAAACTAAGGGTCCCTATGGCCACTGTCTGACGCAGATGACAAATAAAACTAGACTCTGGGACTAGAGAGCTGGCTCGGCAGTCAATAATGTTCACTTCTTTTCCAGAGGAATACGTCAGTGGTTCACAACAGCCTGTACTGGGGATATGATGCGCTTATATATACACATACACACGAATAAAAATTAAAGTAAATCTTCAAAATGCGTTATTCCCTGAGCCCACTATTTTCATGATCTGTAAATCTGCTTCTTTACTGGACACCAGGGAGACTGAGAAGGAATTTCCTTTCATTTTGTTCTAATTTTCTCACCTCAGACACATTCCAATCCTCCATGCAGAATCACCTCCCATAACTAAACGGGTAAAGGAAAGTTGGGCTTCTATCTAAATGGTAAGGAAAACTGTGATCTGGATGTCGCTTCTGTCATCTCAGATTACAAAAGCCTCCTGGGCCTGCCCCTTGGAGGAATTCTTACATCTTACAGGAATCTGCTTCTACAGATTGCTCTATGTAAGAAACCTCCAACAGTCAGAAGGCACAGCGAAGGACAGATTTACTGCATGGAGGAATTCCATTAAGGGAACAGACCACTTAAACTTTGGCTAGGAGCCTAATCCATATGGAAAAACAAACACAGAAACAAACACTTTCTGACAAAGTTGGGCACTAATGCAGAGCCAAGAACCAAAAGCCAAAAGAGCAAGCAATGTCCCCATGAGTCCAAAAGGAAAGAAAAGCCAACAACAGACACTCTGGCACATGGACAGTGTCTCTACCCTCAAGACAGTCAGTCTGTTGTGTGTGACACCTTGATAAATTAAAGGGACAGACCACTGTCACAGAAAGAAAAGGAAGAAAGGAAGGAAACTAACAAACAGTGCCCACAAAAGATGGATAAGGAAGTTGGAAGAGAATACAAGCATTGATTAAAGGCCAGCCAGGAAAACAAGATAGCTGCTGAGTCTAGCTCACCCCCTGCCGCTCATGCTCACTCCATTGTTTCCTTTGGCTCAGGCTGGGAGAGCTTTGTCCTGGGTCTAATAATACCATTATTTATGAAATGGAAGAAAAACATCCTGATAAGAATATACTTCAATAGCAAAAAAAAAAAAAAAAGAAAAAGAAAAAGAAAAAGAAAAGAAAAGGTCTCCTGTATAATCTGAGCGCACAGATGAGAAAGAAGGGCGTCTTCAAAGCAATAACAATTACAAAGCAGTCAGAGAACAAGATAAGCGCTCGAAGAAGCCGCAGCACAAAATCTATTCAACTGACCTGTTTTTTCTGTTACATGAGTCCAAGATTGGATAGCAGCCGCTTGCTAGGGAAACCCACTACACTGCGAAACTCAGCCTGGGCCAGTGTGTGGCTGGGGTGGGAGGGATGTGCCAGAAAGTAAATTTAAAGGGAAGGATAGCAATATAATTCCTTGTAATCCTTCTTTCAACATGACAGTCCTTGACCTACTACAAATCAATACAGCAGACACAAGATTGTCCGTGTCCATAGCTTTGGACACTGAGTCCCTGCCCACCAAAAGCCAGAGTTTATAAAAATCTTTTGGCCCATGATATCACCAATGCTCAGTTTGTTCAAGTACTCACAATATCAACTCTATAAATGAAGTTATTTATGCATTCTGGATGGCATCTCTACTTTTGGGGGTTGTAACTGTGATGCAGACACACACACATATATACTACATTGAACTCAAAGAGTAAATTTATAAACTTGGATTTGTGAAAATATTCAAACTGTTGAATACATGTGTTTCCCCTCTCGTCATTTTAGGTGTCTGGCATAAATTGCACTTAGCTGCAAGGATTTTACTTACAGAGCACAAGGCGATGAGGTATGTCACAGACTACTCTGAAAACTTGGTAGACTTGAATATCGTCACATGGGGTCTTGGTACCTTAGTAAGCCACAGCTGTGTGGCAGCCATCAGCCCCGATGCTTTGACAGGCACTGTCTTACCAAATCTCTCCAAATTCCTCCTCTGTTAGGTGAATAACCAGTTTCTCCTCAGCCAGCCACAGTGCTGTGCACCTACACACAAACTTACAGAGGTGGTTTCTTCAGAACATAACAAGTTGTTGGCTCTTAATGTAAACCGTGCTTTGCCGTGGACATGTTTTGGAGCCTGCAATCATTTTAAGACTGTGGGGACACTGTGGCAAGGCAGGCCACCTGTGAGCGGGTATAATCGTCACCACTTGACAAGTACTGACACTTTCTCCTGGTAGATATGTGAATTCAACCTTCTGGGTACGGCAACGGCAGAAATGTTTTTGCGTTCTAAAAGAACCCCACGTGGTTTTCTCCTCTGAGGCAGTGATGTGACAGTTAGGTTTGCTCTTAATTCCACTGACTGTTAGTGCAGCAGGAACTAGACAGGACTAGTCACTGGGCATGTCCGTCATGTTGAACTTAATATGTAAATTGTATATGCATAAAGTAAAGTATGGTTTTTATTTTTTTTTTTTTAAGAAAAGGAAACTTCAACTTGTCCTAGAAGTAGGCAAGAGTAGACTCAAAATCAAAATTTACTTTCCATATATCTCCCTGGAAATCTGAAAGACCAACTTTGACTTTTTGAAGAATGACACATGTTAAGGAAAGAACCAAGGTATCACGAACATGTTTAGGCACGGGAAGCAATTACATTCCTTAATGCAAACTTTTAGATAGATATAGAGGAAAAGCCTTAAGGTCAAATAACAATTAGGAGCATCATCAAGAGCAATAGGCCACATCCCATGATGTACATGAGGTCCTCAGTACATGTCTTCTGAACTCAGGTTCACCTGGACTTCACCTTCCACTTCAGTGGCAATTCATTCAGCCCTCATTATTCACACAGCCCACATTTATGGACTGGTCTACCTGCTGGATAAATGAAATGAGCAACACAAAAATCACTAATCTTCACACTTCCCCAGGATCGTGCAGGAGGAACAGTAAAAGCACCTGGGGCTTGTGCACATGTTTCCAGCTGAAAAGTCAAACCAGTGCATGCTCCCCACCTCTTACTATCAACGGGAATTCTTTCATGGTGCATGGCCTATGGTATATTGTTGGCACTTACATGCAATGGTCCCAATCCAGTGCTGAGGATCTCTAGAGAGCACTGCTACAGCACTATCTGCATCGAGTGCTGCCGAGCACAGAAACACTTGGGCATCACGTGGATAAAATCCTAAGTCCACTGCATTTCCACCTAGGTTGCAGTGTTGTTGATATAGACATGATGTTAACGGATCAGCAGTGTAAATTAAGTAAGGCATCTTTAAACAAAAACTCAACGGAAACATATTTAAGACCAATTACTGGCTGATTAAAATGTGACTAGATGTCACAGGAACCCCAACTGTGCATTTCCTTAGAAGCATTGTTAAGTCAGTTATTTGAGGTGACTTTAGCAAATTTAACTATTATGGATTATGAGCACTGAGTGTATACCCCCTACCCATTGTTTTTAGGGTCTAATAAATGTAGGTTAATAACCAATACTCATGGATAATTAGGACATAGACCCCAGGGGAGAACCTAATTCTACTACTCTGCTAAATAGGCACAGCATTAAACTGGCCCCTAAGTTTAGAATTCTGCATGTTACAACCTCATCAGAGAAACTTCTGTCTACAGTAGACGCTGGTTAGTACAGAGATCTACAACTGCTCAAAGTTCAGAGGACAAGAGACCATGGAATGCTCAGCTCTAAATGGGACATCTATAACACATCCCCTCCTGAGGCTCAGGGAGCCCCATAGAAGATGGGAAGGAAAGATTGTAAGAGCCAAGGGTGATGGATGACAGCATCAAGACTGCTTTCCAGACATGGCAGGGCTACTGCACATAAAAACTGACAATGACCTCAGCAGCAGGCACATGACCTGCACAAGATCAAGCCAGTCCGAATCCCAGCATAGATGGGAAGGGAACAAAATCCTAGCCCTCCTTGAGGAGGTACTGGCAACTGATAGATTCTGGGAGGTGAGGAAGTCAGTTTTCTTCAGGGATATGGGCCCTGATAGACTAGCTATGCTCTAGTAGATGGGCCTACATCCATGGGCATACAGACAGTACTAAGTGGAGCTGGTGGATTTCAAAATCAGCATATGAAGTTTAGAGTGAAAAATGTTGTGGGGGACGAGGAAGGAATTGGAGGGGAGTTATATGCATGTATGATATTCTCAAACAATAAGAAACTCAAGGAGTTTTGCCAAACCTAAGAGTAATACCACTGTCCACATGTTACTAAGGAATTATGGGAAGAAAAATGTCTATCACACATAATATGAGAGGAAAGGAAAAATGGCATTTCAGTTGAATGCATTAAGACAATAAATGAGAGGTGAGAAATAAATATGAAAATGATATTTATAATCAATCAAAAGGCATGTGGGTGTTAAGAAGGCTACAGTTCACTGGTAACACACTGACCAGCATACACAAGGCCTTGATTTAGGTACAGGCACCACAAATACAAAGAAAAGTATGGGGAATTTAGATCATCACCAAAGATGATGTCAATGCTCTGAATAGAAAACTTCAGCCTTGTACTCATGATACTTCAAACAGGTGCCCACTGAGGTGGCAGTTCAGACTTAAGCCCTGTCTACTGACTCTGAATATTTCCATCCAAAGATTTCTTAGAAGTCAACTCAAAGTTTAAACATAAAGATCACAGAAGTCAGAAACTCACCAGGAAATGTGCCCATTGCCCGAAACTAAGAGAATTCACCTTAGTAAACATTAGTGTATTGCTTAATGTTCAAAAATAAGTCTGTACTTTTATTGATATCATAGCTAATTGTGATATTTTTAATTTAAGTATTTTCCATATATTTTGATTATGTTTTCTATCTCTCTCAACTCCTCCCAGAATGTTCTCATCTCCCTATTCACACAACTTTATGCTCTCTACAACATCTCACTCTCAAAAAAGAAAAAAAAATGAAAATCAAAACAAACAAACAAAAAGACTAATAAGACAAAAAAAAGGCCAAATGAAACAATTTAAAACAAAGGCCAGAAAAAGAAGAAGAAGAGGAAGAGGAGGATGAAGAAGGAAGGAGAGGAGGGGGAAGGGGAAGAAGGGGAGGAGGAGGGGGAAGGGGAGGAGGAAAAACCACATAGATAACTGCTCCAGGGCATAGGGTCTACCCTGGCGTGGTGTTGACATGCACAGTGACAATGTATTGGAAAAAACTGATTTTTCCCTGAGTCAGCAGGTACTGACTACAATATCTTCTTGGTTAGTGGGGGGAGGGGGGGACGACACTGTATCTACTTCATCTTCTCACAACTGTGATTTTTAAGCACTATATATATATATATATATATATATATATATATACACACACACACACACACACACACACACACACACACACACACATCTTTATTTTATATATGTGGCAAAGTGATGTTTGGTTAGAATCATCTCAATTCAGATTTCACTAGTTTAGACTCACAACCCTAGATACATATTTTATTTGTCCTATGAAAATATTAGAACTAAAAAATAAAAAGACATGAAATTTAAAAGTCACAGTTCTTAAATATTACATTAAAAATTTAGGAAATGTTACGATATTTGAAAATCATTCATTTATTCATGTGATGTTCATTAATTTCACAAATACTAATTAGTTCTTCTCTAGACTAGGCATCAAAATACTCCAAGATGGGGCTAAAGAGATTGCTCAGCAGTTAAAGAATTTGCATGAGGATTGGAGTTCAGATGCCCAGAACCCGCACAGATGCAAGGTAGACAAGGTGGCCCACCTATAACTCCAGCCATGGGAGTTAAAAAAGAGGAATTCCATGAGCTAGCTGGTTACCAAGTCCAGCCACACTGGGAGGTTCTAGGTTTGCTTGATCATCTCTGCCCCAATAAATAAGATGGAAGAAGAGTGCAAAGTACTGCCCCCCCACACACACACACAAATGTAAGATTAAAACCACCACCAACCAAAACAGGACGAGAGGCATAGGACGGGACAGCCTTTCTGAAGCTCAATGTCTAGACATTAAGATGATACATAAACAGAGGTGATAACACAGCAATCAAGAGGGTAACTGCAAAGGAAGAAAAATGTCACAAGCAAGCTAAAACTACTGCTCTGAGGATAACTATAAAAGGAGCCCCAAGTTTAACATTCAGGGCCTTCTTGGCCCTCCTTGATCAATTCATCTCTAGTAAATACAAATACCCCCCAAACCTCTTGGCCCTCCTTGATCAATTCATCTCTAGTAAATACAAATACCCCCCAAATAACATAATTACAAATCCTCAGGGGAGGAAGAGGAGCTCACGTGTAGACTGGTTTATGCCAGTTGTTAGTGTTACCTTTGTCCTTGAGTTACTAACTGACCATAATCAAGTTTGACTGAGATGGCTCAGTTAGCAAAGTGCTTGCCCTGCAAGCATGAAGGCTTGAGTTCAATCCCCAGGACCCACTTAAAGAGCCAGGAAGGTGTATGAGCTTGTAACCCCAGCACTGAGAAGGAGATAGGAGGGTCCCAAGGCTCACTGGTCAGCCAGGCTGGCCTACTTGATGAGTTCCGGGTCAATGAGAGAATGAAGTGGACAGTCCCAACAGAGCAACATCTGAGATCAATCTCTAGCCTCTACGTACACATACACACACACACACACACACACACATACACACACACACACACACACACACACTACGTACACATGCACACACACACACACACACACATGCGTACCCCATGTTAGTGTGTTTCCAGTTGCTGTCATAAAGACCATGACCAAAGGCAACTTGGTGAGAAAAGGTTGATTTAGTTAATATATCCCAGGTCACAGTCCATTGAGAGAAAGCAAGGCAGGAATCCAGAGGCAGGAATTAGAGCCCAAATCATGAAGGAGTGTAGCTTACTGGTTTGCTCAGCCCTGGTTTTTCATACAACTCAGGACCACCTGCCCAGGGGCAACACTGCCCTTAGCAGGCTGGCCCTTCCCACATCATCAACCATTAATCAAGAAAATACCTTCCGTAGACTTGTCTACTGGCCAATCTGATGGAGGCATTGTCTCAATTGAAGCTTTTCTTCCCAGATAACTCTAGTTTGTGTCAAGTTGACAAAATGAACCAGGACACCTTGCCTCATACCCACTCACATGTAAATATATGTGAACACTCATCCAACACATACATAACCCCTACACACACACACACACACACACACACACACACACACACACACAAACCAATGAGATAAAGTAGGAAGCTTAGGTTTAAAAATACTACTTACAGTCTAAGTGTATATACTTGAATACAATGTCTTATACCTTCGTGTTTCTGGGGACAGGAAGTAAATGAGAAGTGAGGAGGAGGGGACAGAAGAAAGCAACTCCAGATTGACCCATTAGTGGTCACTTGGGAGTACAATTCCTTGGAGACTGAAATCTGTCACAATAGCATATTGGTAGAAGCATTAAGGCAACTCCACGTAGTTAAAAGGGAGGTTTATTTTGTGGGGTAACTTACAAGTAAAGGGATAGGTTACAGGGTCTGGGCCCAATGGGGGCTGGAGGAAACTCCAACAACAACAGCCCTTGTACAACTTCTGCCCACAGACAGGGGGCCTTCATAAATAAACTTAATATGTCCCTGAAGGCCTACTGTGTTCCCCAGAAAGAGCCCAAGTAACACTGGGGTGAGGCTGATGAGAATCAATTAGAAAATTGAGACATAGCATCTGTGAGGACTCTGGGCACAAGGACCCCGAGAAGAGAAACGGACCCTTATATCACAGACGATAAAGCAAAAGAGTTCAATAATTTAAAAATAAAGGATGTAGGTTGAGTGTGGTGGTGCACACCTGCATCTACAGCACAGGGATGCTGAGGCAGAAAGATAATGAGTCTGAGGCTAGCTTGGGGTACAGAGTGAGTTCAAGGCTAAATAGACTACATGAAAAGATCTAGGCCAGTCTGAGCGACTACTAATGAGACTCTGTGTGTGTGTGTGTGTGTGTGTGTGTGTGTGTGTGTGTGTGTATGGTATGCACATATATATATGTGTGTGTGCTGTTTATTATATATGTATGCATGCATATATACATATATATATATATATATATATAGAGAGAGAGAGAGAGAGAGAGAGAGAGAGAATGTGTGTGTGAGTGAACTGCACTCACAAAACTTTCAGAAAACATTAGTTTATTCCCAAAGCTGATTCACAAGAGTTTTTGGTGTGTATGCATGTGTGCATAGGCTGATTCACAAGAGTTTGGGGCATGCATACATGCATTGTTTACATAGATAAGACATAAAATACATACAAGTACATAATATAAAACAGGTATTATATATATTATATATAATACACATAATAAAATAATGCACATGTAACACTAATACTGAACTGAAATTTTATACAAATATATGTTTCTGTAATTGGTATAGATTTATCCAAATTCTAGTCTCTTTGAACAAAGATAAACTCAATTTCCCAGCCTCCTGTGCAGTTAGAGTTCCAGCCAATGAACTCAAAGTACAGAGAATGTATCATAATATCATGCTGCCCCATAAATATGCACATATTAAAATATCACACCACCATAAAATTAAATACATATCAAAATATCACACTGCCTCATAAACACATAATTGGAAATAAAAAATATTTTAAGATCACTAAAACAAATTACATCAGATTCTCACAGTCTTTCGTACCCAAATAATCAATCAGCCAAATACACTTATCAGAGCCCATTCAATGTATTATGTTTGGCACATTCAAAATAAGCTCTTTTAGATGTCTGAAAAAAAGAATTTTGAATGAGCAGCTGCCTCAAAATTAATTAACATGTATTGATCACACCATCAAGTTACAAGCTGAATCCCAATACAACCACCCAGTTTGGATGGGTACCTCCGATTGCAAAGGACTGACCTACTCCAGCTAAACGAATCTTTACAACAGAGAGTGAAGAGGATGTTAAGAGCATGCAGCACACAGCTCTGATGTTAGAAATAGATTCTCTGAAATACCGTACCACTCAATTCTAGAATCCTGGGTTTCTAGGACCCTTTCATTAATTCACTTCTTCCCATGCCTTCTGTTCTATTTCAGAATCACATTACAAGGAAAGTGGGGTATGAAGATACTAGCTAGATTCTGACTTTCTGATGTCCCCCAAGTCTTCAAACCAACCAATCACTTCACAGCCCATTAACCAATTTCTTTCAACTCCTGCTACCTTTCCTTTAGACTCTGTTCATGTGCTAAATTCCAAAGCATGCCAGACGGAACTGAACACATTTTCAATCAAACCAAACCTGGGCTTCACCCACATCTTTAGTGATCAAAATCAGGTATAATGGATTGTTGGTACAAGTCTCATTTTTGCAAACAAAAATTCATACTCACCTGGGGGATGTTTCCATCTGTTTCTGTCAGTCTGGTTTCCACACCTGAACTTTAATTATTATGTGTAGACATAGCACCCATGTCTTCTATCTAAAGAGAATCCTGTTTTACTCTATCAAAAGACACTGCCAAAATAAAAAAGTAAGATTTTTCCCAAATCACAGATCATCTTCCAGGTAGCAGTAGGTAAGCCTTGCCATCATCACAACATTTTTTTAAAAAAATGCAAATTTTGGAAAAAAATTACATATTCCATCCTCACTGAATTGAGAATGATATCTTCTCAATTATATATATATATATATATATATTAGTTATAGTTATAGATACAGTCATCTACATAAGCCATCTACTCTGTGAGATCCCAAAATCCAATCCTGATGAATGGGAATGTTTTGAGAATTAGGATGAAAAATAATGGTGAGGGTAAAAGCAGTAGTATAAAAACATTAAACACATACATGGTAGACAGACATATGGAAATCAAAGAACATACAGTTGTGGTGTAGTATACTAGGCCAGTACATATTGGCATGGGATCAGACAGAGACAAACCTGGCTGGCACCAAAGTCTTGCTGAAATAGCCAAAAACTCAGTACAGTATCCAGACACTTCCCCTTAGCCACACCCCACCTCTGATTCCCCCACCCCCTGCCAAAATCGCTAGATAACTGATTCTGTTTCCATCCAGATGGTGGGCGTCCCAGACAGACTTCGGAGTCTTGGGCACGCTTATTCAATGAGTCTTGAAAGGCATTATTCACTAATTTCATGTGGAAATGAAATTTCAACTTCCCATTGTGTACAAATAACTTGCCCACTTAAACCACATACACAAAGTGCTTTTTTTTTTTTTTTTTCTTCCTTTTTTGCCAGGCAGGAGGAGACGGCTGGAATGTAAAAGCCTTCCAGTGTGTGTCTCTGGCTCAGACCCAAGCTGGCATATGGTAGTGCCACCAACCTCCTCCATAGGAAATCTTGGGTGACACTTTAAGCAAGCCCTGATAATGTGATTTACAAAGCATTCATTGGATGGATGGTGTCTGCCTCTATTTTCCTTCAAGGCAGGATACTCATCACACACAAACATACACACACATACACACACACACTTTAATTTTGACTGTTTTACAGAAAGGAAACTTTGGGATACCTAAGAAGAATCCCCAGTTTGTGAGTTTTCCAAGTTTTCTTACCTTACTATTCTCTTGGTCAGGAATTTAATCTTCAACAAATGCCTCCCTTTCTGCTTCTGGTGTAGAACCAGCAGGCACAGTTAACTGGCTTTTGGAGAGCAAGCTGGGTATTTCTATTTAACTCCTAGGCTGTGTGTGGAGTGCTCTAGCACTGGATCATAAACTACGCATGCTTCCTGCAACTTCATTCCAGGAAGTGTTTGCGGCTCAGTATCAGAGGGATTGTTTCCCTCCCTCGTTTGGGTTTTATTTCACAGTCCACAGTGCTACTGTGCAGCACTAAAAAAAGTATGCATATGGAGACAACTGTCTCCCGCTCCCATCACACTTCACATACAGAGTAGCTTAAAGACATCATCAAAAATCAGCAGACTTTCATCTCTGGAATCTGACTTTTGGACCTTTCCCAAGAAGCCTTGTTTGTATAATGTTTGCACAATGTAATTTGTATTTATAAACACGGCCCTTTATCTAGTCTTCAGCAGTTCATATAAGCCCTGTTCCTGGGTCTGACATTTTTTACAGAGGAAGTTCCCAGAGACACAAGATAGGGCTGGCGATGGGTGTCTTCTGTCCTGATTTCTGATTTGGGGGTAGAGTGTGGCTTTTTCTCCTCCTCCACCGTCACTGAGTCTGTGCTTATCTCTCTGCAAGAGACTGGGGGCCCTTTCCCAATGCCCCATGACTGAGAGTAGACTGGAACATCTTCCTCAGGCTCCTGTCTCAAATACATTCCAGAATGAGCTGAGTGAGAAAGGTGCAGGAGGATTTCAAATATGGAAGTTACAAAGTAGCCAAGACAAAAACAGACCAATTTCTATTTTTAATTCCTCATCCCATTTTTGAAAACAAGAAAATGCTGTCAGTATTCAACTTCAGCAAGGACCATGTTTTCTTTTTCTAAACAGTTAAATTAACAGTCCATTTAGAAAGGTCAACTTGTGACTCATTCTTGGAATTACACTCTGTTAGAACTAAAGGGATATGGCCTTTCACTTAGCAAATGTGATTATGTTTTTATAAGCAAGACACTGGGTCCTTAGCTGATAAAATGACTCTGAATAAAAGACTCTGCAACCAAGTCTGGCGATCGGAGTTTAATCACCAGTACCCACATCTCAGAAGGAGAAAACCAAGTCTCACAAGTTGTCTGCTGACTTGCACATATACACTGTGTTCAGTGAACACCCAACCACACACAGACATACACACAGACACACACACACACACACACACACCCATATGAATAGGAAGCCTTCTATACAGATCCAAACCACAGAGTAACAACAGATCCAAGAGTTTCCTTTTCTTCCATGATGTCATGTAGGTGATTACTGGGACGGTGCTTTTTAGCAGCTTGTACGACAGTGCTTTGCTCCATACAAAAGATCCGAACACTGTGAATACAAACACTGCATGATCACAAAACCAGAGGAATTTGGTAAGCTGGGATGTGTGGTTCACCCCTCCCCCGAAAATAAAAATACTATTTCTGATTTAGATCTTTACAGATTTTGGTGTTTTAGATGTCCACATCACACTGAAATGGTAAGGGTAGTTGTTTTTTTCGAGTCCTTTGAGGATTTGTTTTTCATATTCACCTTTTCACCAGGCAGGATAGGCAACCCTAGATTCTTTTGTGCATAAGTGCAGCCTCCTGTCTTTAAGAGCATCACAAACTCCAGGAGCAGGAACTGCTCACTGGAGCTGCACCTGAACAGAGAAGTTGTTCAAGAGCAGTTTTTGTTCTGCTCTGCTTCGTTCTGTTTTGTGGGGGGGGGGGGGGGGGGGGGGGGGGGTGTTGAGCCAAAAGACCATTCTAGTTGAATGTCGGCTGCACGATGAGAGGCCCACGAAAGCAGCCCACTTGTAGCCGCTGTGGGTTGAAGGGTTGCCCAGTGTCCGTCCATGGAGTAGCCAGTGCTCGACAACTGCTCGCCCCGCTAGCTATCTGACAGCAGTTCAGGGAATGCAGCAAACACGGCCACCACCGCATTTGCTTTTGATGTCACCCGGTAGCTATGGAAACTATCTTTCAGAGGCCAGTTGGGTCCTCTTCCCTGAGAAACACACAAAATGAAACTATTTCTTACACCACTTGTGGAAGCGGGGGTCGGAAGCTCCATTTTAAAATCCTGCCCGCTTACCTAAGTCCTCTCTAGCCTGAGCTTAGGTGTTCTGCAAGCTGGAGCCATCGTGTTTGAAGGATGCTTGGATTTAAATGAGGCGGCTGAACGTGACCACACCTAGATGACACAAACATTTGTGAGCTCTGATTCTTGTGCTCCAAGGAATACAAAATCTGCATCCTAAGATCTCTCTTTCTTTAACAACAGACAGGCACTGAACCTTGGCCACCTGCCACATTACTGATCCACGTATTTGGTTTTTTTCCTTACCATCTACATACTCTGCAGGCAAGGAGCTATGATCCATGGCCCAGAGCTACCTCTGATTTAAGGTTTGTCTTTTGTGAGCTGAGGATGTACTTCCATTGGTGAGATGCTTGTCTAGCATGCATGAAGTCCTGGGGTCCAGCCCCAACACAACATACACCTGGTGAGGCCACTCACATCCACAATCTCAACACATAAAAGGTCAACATTTAAACTCACCCTTGGCTATACAGTTTGGGGCCAGCATAGCATATAGGAGACCTCTCTCAGAAAGACAAAAAGTGATGATTGATTGATGGATGGATTGATGATCAATTTGAGACTCTCTTAATAGGAAAATGGTTGACAAGCTAAAAAAAAAAATATCAAGTGGGACTAAAGCTTTTTCCTTAAGAATTTTAATCACAATCTATTCAAAATCTGGCTGTTTGTAGAGATCTCATTCTAGATGCTTTCATGAGGTAAATTTCTGAGGTCTACCATGCTGTGTACCTTAATCGATATTCAAACTTCTTTTTGATACATAGTTAGACACAGACATCATTCTTATGATTCATTGTCCCACTCCAAATGTCACTCATCTTGATGGTCTCACTGCCCCATACACACCACAACCAAACCACCTCACCACCGCCTTCTCGGAAGCTCTCATTAGAACGGCAAATTCACACCAGAAGGACATAATTCCGCAAGCATCCTCTTTTTCCTCACTGGTTTATTGCCTTTTTTGCCTTTTTCTTGACTCCCTTCAGTCTCATAAAAGTTATTGACAATGTACTGTTTATAGTGTGTTATTTTATACACAGTTAGCGTGACAGTCCAAATATTAAAATCTATGAGACCCAAGATGATCTTAAAGAAGACTGACAGGAGTTACAGGACTCAGACTTGAGAATGATTAGAGAACAGAATTAAGACATTGTCTTCAAACAAAAACATATAAATCCAAAAGGAACAAAAGGAAAATCTAGGCACATAGTTACACATAGATACTCAATATGCAACAAAAATGAAGGGCCAGAGATATGCTTCAGTGGTTATGAGTGCATCCACTCTTCCAGAGAACCCAGGTTCAGTTCCCAGCACCCACATCAGACAACTCACAACCACCTATAAGTCCAGCTCCAGGGAATCTGACTCCTTCTGGCCTACATAGGCAACTGCATTCATGTGCACATACTCACACATGTACATAATATTTTTTACATCTTTTAAAATATGGAGAAGGAAAATATCTGTGAGATTGTGGCTACTTTGGGGAAAGAAATAATTCTCAATTCTTAACAGATGGTACTAGCCAAAAACTTGATACCTAAGGGACCACAGATATAAATATGAGACATATTTTCATGACTTTTGCATAAGCAAAGGCTCCTTAAGGAAGACAGAGCAAGTAAGAAGCATGAAGTGAGAAAGCTGATAATTAATTTTCTACATATGAAGAACCTCTCACATCAAAAATGCATTCCAGAAAGTTAAAAGGGAAGCTACAGGATGATAAGTTCATTTTCAATTTCTATCCTCAGTTGAGGATTTGAAATGTCTGTTGGTAAGAACAGGAACAATATAAGACTTTCATACCCTGCTGGTAGAGTGGGGACTGGTATAATCCCTGGATAAACAGTATGACGGTATCAACCACAGCTGGACAGCTGTGCAGTCGAGAAGCAAAGATCATGGATAAGCACTGGGAAGATAGCTCAGTTTCTAAGGTGGCTGCCCTGCAAGGTCCTGAGTTAGATCCTGAGAACCTATGGAATAAACCAGAATGGTGGCATGTGCTTGCGGGCCTGGCTCTGGGGAGGAGGAGACAGCTGGATCTCTTGGAACTTGCTAGTCAGCCCGTCTGGCCTACTTGGTGGAGCAAATGAGAGTTCCTGTGTGCTAGAATGACACCCAAGGTAGTCCTTTGACATCCACATGCATACATGCTACACAAATATGTGCACACACATGAACATGCATAGACACACACATACACAAGCATGTAAGAACGTTTACAGCAACAAGCTTCATCAGAGCTCCAGATGAAGACACCCTGTCTGCCCACCTATAGCCCATTATATAAAACATTGTGGTGTTCTTCACGACGGAGTCTCTGCACAGTGCCTGGAATGAATGGTTCACCAATGCTTACTTTAATAGAAGTGAACAGTACAATTCTAACATAAAAAATGCAGGAACACCAAAGTATAAGGACAGAATGCTCCATTATACAAAGCTCAATGTGAGAGAAACCAACTTTTGGTAACAGAAATCAGATAATATTTGTGGGTGACTGAAACAGCAACAGGGAGAATTGCTGGTTTCTTTCTCTTGACCCGAGAGCCGATCACATGGCTTGGAGCTTTGTGACAAGTCAAGGAATCACTGTTGCTTGTGTGCCCATCTATATAGATGCTCCACTCTAACAAAGGGCTTTTTAAATGACAGCCCTATGTGCACACCCACACAGGACACACACCATACACACAATTAAAAGTAAGATAAATCCATAAATAAACATGACAGGTACCGTTCCTATTTAAAATGAATATAGGATATAAATTCAAAGTATGAATATCTCTCTATAGACATTTATATAAAGTTACATATTACACAATGCATCATGATTAGTTTTAATCAGCCATCTATCAGGTTCTTATAATGTGACTAATGTTTGCAAAATGACAGAAATATTTGTAAACCTAGAAAAATATTCCCCTATCTCTCCAGGACTTTTTAAGTCAAGGATAAAAGGGAGAACTAAGATTTAATTTGAGAGAGAGAAAGATGGGGCGTACATGATAACAGCAGATGCTAAGTGTCTATAGTGCAGGAACCGTCCGCTCTCCAACGTTTCAACAGTTGTGCTGTGGTGATAGAGAGAACAGTCTCGAATTATCAAAACAGGTCTCATGGAAGAGGCAAGCCTGAGAACCACACAGAAACAGGAATAACGTGAATTCAGTCTCTCTGGAGAAAGCGGGGGTGATGACCAGCGAGGGTACGAGGGAGACTGCTAGAAAGAGGTTAGGTCTGAACAGGCTACACTGTCCTGAGGAGCTAGGGAAGAGAAGGGCCACTGGGGAGGAGAACAGCTTGAAAACCAAGCTGCTTGCTAGTGGAAGAAGTAGAAGGCCATCATAGGCTCTTCTTGGACATTTAAAACGCTAGTTAACAAACACATCGATTTCAACAGCTTCTATTGTATTGGGGGGGCAATCTTTTTTCAAACTTCAAGTTATAGTATATTATCAAGGAATAAAGCAATTTTCCTAGGCTGCATCCAGTACCCATGTCTTAGTTTTGTTTCCTGCTTGTCCTGGCGAGTTTTATGTCAACTTGACATGACCTAGAGTCATCACAGAGGAAGGAGCCTCAATTAAAAAAAATACCTCCATAAGACCCAGCTGTAAGACATTTTCTTAATTAGTGATTTATGAGGGATGGCTCAGCCTGTTGTAGTTGGTGCCATCCCTGGGCAGGTGGTCCTGAGTTCTACAAGAAGGCAGGCTGAGCAAGCCATGAGGAACAAGCCAAGTAAGCAGCACCCCTCCATGGCCTTTGCATCAGCTCCTGCCCCCAGGGTCCTGCCTTGTTTGAATTCCTGCCCTGACATTCCTCAGTGAGGGACTGTCACCTGGAAGTGTCAGCTGAAATAAACCCGTTCCTCCCCAAGTTGCTTTTGGTCATGGTGTTTCATCTCAGCGATAGAAACCCTAGCTAAGGTACTGTTGCTATGGTAAGCTATCCCAACCAAAGCAACAGAAGAAGGAAGGGTTTACTTTGCTCACACCCCATCATTTCAGAAAGTCCCAGTGGAAGGAACTTGAAGCAACTGTCACATCATCTCCACAGTCAAGCGCAGAGAGCAATGCACTAATGCATACATGTCAGTGCTCAGCTTTCTCTTGCCTGCTCATTCAGTCATGGACCACAGCCCCCACAACAGTTTCCCATCTCAATTAACCCAATTAAGAAAACTGGCCACAAGGATGCCTGTAGGCCAACCAAATCTAGATATTTCTTCATTGAGATGCCATGTCTAGGTAATTCTAGATTGTGTCAAGGTGACAATTAAAACCAAACATCACAGTCCATTGAGGACAAAATAAGGTAGACCAGAAACCCCTGAGAGCATTAGAGATCTTAGCAAGAAAGTATGCCCTGTAAAAATTCCTGGGAGTTGGGGGCAATGCCTCATGGAGTTAAGGGATGCAATAGTGGCTGGGTCATCAGGCTTCCCGCTGTTCCATTCTGCATTACAGCATTGTTTCACGAAGTCTTTGATTTTGTGACATGTGGGCATCTGAATATGGACAGGACTGAAACATAAAATGCAGTCTTTTCAAAACTTATTAGCATACAGTAATTATACCTAATAACAAGCTTCATTTGCAAGACCGTATACACTGTGTTTTGTTCACATCTGCCCGATGACAATCTCTTTCTCCCTGTACCACTCTCATTGATTGCTTTTCTCTTCCAATGACTCCCCCTTCTATCTGCTTTCCAGTTGCTATCCTATTTTTGGGTTTGTCATTTTTGCTTTGCTTCGTTTTGGTTTCTTGGGGACTCGATGAGTTTACTTAGAGCTATTTACAGAAGCATGGATGAGGGGTTATTTACAGGACTATGGGCAACTTGCCAGTGGCTACACCACTAGAGAAAATGCCCCCCCCTCTCTTCTATATCAACCATTAACTGCCTATAGATCCTTAGAGATAGATGGAGCTTCATGAGCTCTTCCTCTACTAGCTATAAATTGCAGATATCCTCAGTGAGGGGTAGAGCCTCATGAATCCCTCCTCTTTCCATGATGAAATGTTGACAGGCCAAAGTTGTGCAGGTCTTATGCAGGTAACCACAGCTGCAGGGAGTTGAAGAATGCACCAGCCATGTCGTGCCTGGAAGACAGTGTTCCACAGCACTCCACCCCTTCTTTAAAATGTCTTTCTTCTTGTAAAGCCTTGCTCAGAATTAAAGGAGGAGGAGATACAGATCAAGAGTGAACAGCAAGACAGTGCTGAGTCTACCTCCAGGAGGTATGCAAGCCTTCCACAGAATGGAGCTGGAGGGGTTTTACTCCTCCCTTGACCTCTAGTTCCCAGAAGTTCCTCAATCCAGCATAGCTTCCAATAGCCCCAAATGAGCCTGAGATTTAATCATTTTCACTAAGCCTAACTTCTTCTGCTTGATTTAGCTTACAAATTTTGAGATTTTCCAAATGGAACCATATACAGCCCATACCCTATGCTCTTTAAAATTATGTGTATTTTTAAATTGTGCTCTGTGTATGAACATTGAATGTGCTTAGCTCTACCTAAGGAGGAACAAAACATGCAATTTGGAACAGGACTGTGAGATGTCTTCTTTTTAAATTGTCCTATCATGGGTGCTAGGGAGGTGTCTCCATGGGTAAAGGGGCTTGTCATCAAGCCTGAGCACCTGAGTTCAATGTCCAGGATTCATATGGTGGGAGAACTGACTCCTGCAAATTGTCCTCTGGCCTCCATAACACACAAAGACAGACAGACAGACACACACACACACACACACACACACACACACACACACACACACAAAGACACGCACACACATGCATGAAACAAGGAAATAAACAAATGTAAAACAATATTAAATGTCCTATAATTTGTACCAGAATGAATGGGACAATGAGATGGAGGAATGTCATGTTCAGTAAAAGAAGTCAAACATCAGAAGAGAAGTTTTTTTTTTCCATGTTCTTCCTCAAATGTGGGTATTTAAAAAAAAACAATTAAAATGTGTAAAAATGAAGGTGGGAACCTTGGAGAAATGGGAAGAGGGATACTGGCTAATGGTTTGGATATGAACTGTTGCCCACAGGTTCGTGTGTGTAAACACTTGGTCCCCAGCTGGTGTCACAAATTGGGAAGGCAATGGAACCTTCTGGAGGTGGGGCCTTGCTGGAGAAAGTGAGTCCCTGGGGACTGGCATTATTATTTGTAGCCCCACCCTTCCTCTGTTCACTCTCTGCTTCCCTCCCTAGTGTGGCTGAAACGTGACTAGCTACCTCCCACTCCTGCACCGTACCTTCCCTGGCATGCGGGACACTACCCTGAACACAGGAGCCAAGACAAGGCCTCCTTCCTCCTTATGTTGCTTCCTGTGAAGTATTTTGTCTCAGCAATGAGCGGGACAACCACAGTAGTATTAAAACACAGTTTGAGAGCCTTGATCCTAGAGTTCCACAACACAGTGGGAGTGTGGTTCTGTCTCCCCTAACAACCTGAGGAAGTACTGAAGAGTTCAAAGGCTCCACACAAAGGCATGATGAGGAACATTACTTACCCTGACTTGACCAGCACATGATGCATCCATGCACCGAGGTATCATACTGTACCCCATATGCCTATGCAAACATTCATTACACTACATCAAACATTTTTTAAACATTTACGGAGATAGAGATGCTTAACTACCCTGACTTGGTCATTACCCACTGTATACATATATCCAAGGATCACCCTGGATCCCATTTAAAAAAAAAAAACAAGTCAATTATCTTAATGGTTGCCAGGGTCCTGCATAATTTTCACTACACAAACCTTGCTCTAGTGAGAGTAATTAATGGCTGTTTTATGACCATCTCCTTAATGATGCTGATATAAAAGGTAAATGGTGAAAACATGGTTAGCACATACAATTTTTATTCCATGTTAACTCTTTAACCCCTTAAAAATCTGTAATGCTTGATTATAATCCCAGAAAATTTCCCAACCCCCTCAAATTGTACAGCTAGCAACGAAAATCACATAAGCAAGTTCTGCCTATGCACAAACTGGCATCATCTTAAATTAATAAAAAAAAAATCTCCTGGCAGACTCAAGGTCTCATGTATAAGCATTCAAGTCAGACACACAGCACTGAATGTGGACACTCTCCTAAGTGGTCAAAGATGCACTTGAGTTTTCTTTAAAGGAATGCATCCAAAGAATAGAGAAAATTGCCAACCATTTGGAAACCCAGTGACCTCCAACACCTTCTCTTTAATGAAGACTGTTTCTTTTGTCTGTTTGAGTTACAGAGTGGGTGGAGTGTGTGTGTATAGCATGCACACGTGTTTACTCAGGCCAGGGTAAGGCATGGGACATCCTGCTCTATCACTCTCCACCTTATTCCCTTGAGACAGGGTCTCTCACTGAACCTGGAGCTAGACCACTAGCCAGCAAGCCCCAACTATACACCTGCTTCCCACAACACTGTGGTTATAGGCACAAGAATAACCACATACAAATTTGCTGCATGGTTTCCGGAGATTTGAACTTGCGTTAGACATCATGCTCTCACTGTAAGTTCTCCTAACTGCTGAGCCGACCCCCTCCCCCACCACCACATCAACCATTCCTGCGGCAGCTCTTCAGATTTGTCTCAATATACTTGTTCGAGAATTTCTCTGAAATATTTTCAAATGTCTTCCTCTGTGAGGAAATAGGAAATGGATATTTTCAAGTCCTGTCAGGGAATGTGTGGTCTGTCTGCCAATAAGGTCACATGTTAATTGCTTACTAATAGACAGATCACATTATTGATGAAGTGCTGAAGGCAGCTGAGGAATTCCTCCTAAAAAGCTCTGTGGATATTCTGTAGCTACAACTGTTGCTGACTAGGAAGAAAACAGTCTGTGATGAGAGGAGGTGGTAAGGGTCGAGCCACAGTGTGGCTGCTCTCCCATCAACCAGTCACAAAGTATCCCGAGGTTCAATGCTCTGTTGACCAAGAGCCTCTCTCACTATCTCTTCCTCAATCTACACCCAGTTCCACGGGGTGATGCATATCCCACCCCCTGGTGTATGCTACTCAGAAAGGAGGAAGGAAGACCTCCATCCAGTCAGAAACCTAGCAACCTGGAAGAGAGCAGGCCTACAGTGTCTGGGATATCTCCCATGTGTATTCCCTCCAGCTCTATGAAGCAACCCTCCTCTCTCCCATTCTCCACAATTTTATGACTTTCAACACCCTCCCCCTAACACAGTCTCTTTCCATCAAGAGGCATCCTACATAGTCGTGGGGGCTGAAGAGACAGCTCAAGGACAAGGACCTGAGTTGATCTCCAGAACCCAAGTAAAAAGGCCAAGCAAGGTGGTACACACTTATGATCCCAAAACTGGGGAGGCTGAGGCGGGTGATTACCTATGGCTTGTTGACACAGCCAGCCTAGCATATCTGGCCAGTGAGAGATGCCATCTCAAAAACAAGAGGTAGGCAGCAACTGAGAATGATGGATAGTTGAGGCTGCCTTCTGACCTCCAAACAACATGTACACATGGCCATATATACATGTGCACCCGCACCTGCACCTGCACCTACACACACACACACACACACACACACACACACACACACACACGCACACGTGCGCGCACACACACACACACACACACACACACACACACAC
>CABHPP010108193.1:0-105463 GCA_902168425.1 Peromyscus attwateri
ACACACACACACACACACACACACACACACACACACACAGATTATTATAGTTTAGTGGCTTAGAACAATATAGTCCTACCTCTCACAATTCGTAGCTCACTAGCCTAACACCAGTATCCCTGGGCTAAAACTGAGGGGTCAGTGTCTCTCTAGAGACTCCTCTTCAATCCTCTTCTGCCTTTTTCTTCTTCATGAAGCTGCCTACATTCCCTAGTATGTGGCCCCTCCCATATTCAAATCCATCACTGGCCAATGAGTCTTCCTCAAGCTATACTACTCTGACCCTAACCCTTCTGTCCTCTGCTTTGCCACCCTAGGCCTACAAGCTCAACCAATGACCCTCTCCCTATTGTAAGGCTGTCACCATTTGCAAATTTAATCCACTCTCTGGGCATGGGAGTCAACGTGTCCACGGGTTCATGGCCTTCGCACATGCACATCTACTAGGGAGCACTACTTTGCCTGCCTGCCTTCCCTGATCACAGAGATTATGATGCTAGGAATCATGGTCTGAAGTTTCAGAACTGGGATGCTTAAGGAAAGACACCCATGATCACAGAGAGGCTTCTTTCTGTCACCTTGATTGCCAAGCTGCCAAGCTTCCCATAAAGTCACCAACCTCCAGACAGAATGTTCTCAAGGGCAATTAAACACACCAAATAAATGTTGGGGTATTCCATTCCATTTTTATCCTTTTGAGGTTTTAGAGGCAAGGACTTTCTATGTAGCTGCCAGAACTCCCCATATACTCAAGACTGATCTTAAACTCACAATCCTCCTGCTGAGCTCCCCTGAGTGCTGGGGTTAAGGTACATGTCTCCATATTACACAGATATTCATTGCTTAAAGTCACACACACCCTAACTGGTATAAATGAGATACAAATCCCATCTGCAGAGAAAAACACAAACACATGGAACAGGATGCTAACACATGAGAAACAGGAATCCCATGGCCTAAGTGAATCCTACATAGATTATGAATAATCCGGACCAGTCTAAACTAAGTTTTATAATAATGGTTACCATTGCTATGCTGAGTTTCAAAAGTAACAGTAGAGAAATAATTACTGACATTGGCACAGCACTTTCAGATTTAGAAAATGTATTGTAACACAAATGTA
Source organism: Peromyscus attwateri (assembly GCA_902168425.1). Lineage (NCBI taxonomy): Eukaryota > Metazoa > Chordata > Mammalia > Rodentia > Cricetidae > Peromyscus > Peromyscus attwateri. Next base: position 1,124 of record CABHPP010108193.1, read on the forward strand.
GGCAGATATAGTCTTTAAGGACCTAGGTTACATTTATTATATAACAGAGCTCTATTTTTAAATTTTGTTTCTATGTGCACAGTCATGATATCAGTGTCTTAATTAAATATCTGAATCTACTCAGTGCAGTTATGCTGTTCTTGACATAGGTATAGTTGCTACATATTAATTATAAAGAAAACTTCTCAGAGAATAACTTTTAAAATACTTGAAAAATTAAAAAGGAACATGTTTTATCATAGAAAAATAATACATTTAAATTCAATGTCCATAAATAGTTACACACACACACACACACACACACACACACACACACACACAGATTATTATAGTTTAGTGGCTCGGCCCCAGTTGCCTGTGCCTTATCTGCCTTAGGTGGTGAAGGACTACTTACTATGGGGGCCTTTGATTACTTGTGATCTTGGGAATAACAAACACAGAGCAGCTAAGCCTGGGGTTCATAAGATGCTCACTAATTGTCTGTGTTTCCTGTTCCATGGCAGTGGCCCAAAGGACAGATGATGCCCCATCACTGTTTGTTTTCTAACTGACCCAAAAACCAGAAGCCCCTGGGGTCCTGAAAAGAATATCTAGAAGACAAAGTGAACAGATTCATCACCATGGAAGTAAGAACTAAGACATCTAACATGGATCATTAGGTGTCAGAAACATCAGAGAACAACATCTGTAGTTCGAGAACAAGAAGTAGGAAAGTCTTACCTGGTAAGATGGTGGACTATCGTGTTAGGACAAAAGACTTCCACCTACCGCTGAAAACTTCCTAGTGTCATGAAAGGTCTGGCAAGGTCACAGGAACCACAAGGCAGACCTTAGAGTAAGTCAGAGGGTGTATGCTGAGCCTTAAAGCCAGGATTTCCTGAACTCTGTTGATGGGGTCATAGCTCTGAGCTTGCTTAGAAGACAGTCTAACAGGGCATCTTCTACCTAGCAAGGGCACAAGTGCCAAAGGGCTTTTCTTGGTTAAAAGCAAATGAGGAGTGAACTCTTCCTGTCAATGCACCAAAGAACTTGGAGGGAAACTGCCTCACTGTGGCCCAGGAGGGCTGAATTGTTAACATAGCTATCTAGTTTATAGTACCTTGTGTTTTAAGAACCTGGGTCTGGAATTTAGGTGATGGGCATCACAAACTGACATGTTCTCAGGCGTCTGTCCTGAAGCATACATGAAGGCTCCCTGGACAAGGACCTTTCTGGCCTCCAAGAAGCCTCAAACCATTTTTCCCAGGCAATGGAGTATAAGGCAGATTGGCTTTGTATTGCTTAACAACTTGCCTGAGTCTAAAGAGATTGAACACACACACACAACAGAGAGAGAGAGAGAGAGAGAGAGAGAGAGAGAGAGAGAGAGAGAGAGAGAGAGAGAGAAAGAAAGAAACAAGAGAAGGCTAGAATTCACTGGGAGGTAGTCTCACAGAGTTTATGAAGTTGCCTAGAGATAGATAGGGTCAAATAAGTATATGCTCAACTTGTACCATCACTAAAATACCCCAGAAAGCTGTTTTCTTGGGTTTTATAATCTGGGGCACACAACACAGTCAGCCTAAGCATTGAAAGACACCACGTTTGTGGAGAGACTGGAACAGAGCCTGTCCTATTACAGTCAGCTTCCCCTTGCCACAATGTATTGCATTCCTAGGATTTTTCCAGTTATTCTTGATAATTGCAAGTGAGAAAAGAGAGAGAACAGAATCGGCTGAAGACACCAGGGAACTGCTTTGCATGGAGCAGCTCACAGTAAAAAATTAGAACTTGAGGCTGGGGAGGTGGCTTAGTCAGTAAAGTGCTTGCCTCACAAGCATGAGGACCTGTGTTCTGTTCACCAACATCCATGTCAACAAGCCTGGCATGACATCATGCACTTGTAATCTCAGTGCTGGGGAGGCAGGGGTGGGATGATCCCTGGGTCTGGCTGGCCAGTGAATCAACCCAGGTCATCAAATTCTAGTTTCAGTGAAAGACTCTATCACAAATAAATAAATAAATAAATAAATAAATAAATAAATAAATAAATAAACAAACAAACAAAAAATAAATAAAATGAGCAAACAAATCAAATGGAAATGAATGATGAACACACTGGTCACAAACCTCCAGCTGTCAAATGCACATGCACACACACACACACACACACACACACACACACACACACACACACACAGAGGCATACACAAAGTACTCAAGTAAAAAGAGTTCTTTGCATTAAAACAAGAAGACCGGTGAGAATAAAATTAGAATAGCAACGAAACAACAAAAGCACATTAGCTGTTAGAATATGAAAGCTTGTATTATAAAAACACTACTATATTTAAACTGTCTTGAACTTTGTAATAAGACACAAGCTTCCCTTTGAGGTTGGCATTATGATCAAGATCCTTGACATGACTCACTGTATTAATTACTTTGTGTAGCTATGACCCAAATGTAAAAAAAAAAAAATAAGAGAAAGAAAACTTGCAGAAAAGCTCAGTTACTGATGATGGAAACACATAGCAGAGGCTAGCCAGCATCACAGAAATCAGAGAGACTACAACAAGACCCAACCTCCAGATAAGTTTATTAGCGTACACAATATTTTGGGCAATACAATACCACCACATTTCCTCTCTTTTTGTCTAAAATTAAAAAAGCTTATAACTAATACAAGAAAAATTATCCAATAAGTATATACAATACATATAGTCAAGATTACATTAACGATATCTAGTCCATTATATTAACACAACCTCCAAAGGCCTCCCCTAGTGACCTGCTTCTTCCAGCTCAACTCCCATTCTCTAAAGTTGTACAGCCTCCCAAGACAGTCCCACCCACTAAGGAACAAGGGTTTAAAATATGAACCTGGGGGCTCATCAGTTAGAGCACTTGCTTCTCTTGCAGAAGACCCGTGTTCAGTTTTCACAGCTCATGTGATGGCTTACAACTGTCCTTCATTTCAGTTCTATAGAATCCAGCACCCACTTCCAGCTTCTGCAGACACCTGGTATGTGAGCAGTGCACTCACATACATTTGGGCAAAGCACTCATACACATAAAATAAAAATAAATCTTTAAACAGTATGAACCTGTAGGAGACGTTACAATTTCTAACCATAGAATTCCACCCCCAGCCCAAGAAAGCCCATGCAAAATGCATTTAGTCTAACTTCAAGAGTCTCCATAGTTTCCTGGTGATTTGTAGCTGTAACCTCAACCACTTGGGAGGCTAAGGCAGTTGGATCCCAAATTCAAGGTCTGTCATGAGTTGAAGGCTAAGCAGGACAACTCAGTGAGACTCTGTTACAGACGAAAAGTAGGAAAGGGGGGCTGTGGATGTAGCTCAGTAATAGCCTAGAATGTGAAAGGCCCCAGATTCTGTCACCAAAGTCTTAACAGCCCAGTAATATCCACAAGCCTGAGTGAATACCTTCTTTCTGCTGATACTTAAGGCAATATCTCTTTTGTGAGGCCCTGGAAAACCTAAAATATAATTAGATGTTTTTGTTAAAAATTTTGCACAGAGCAAAATTCCATTCCAAAAGGGAGGAATTTGAGTATGGGAAGGAGGGATGGGACCAAAGCAAGACTGAAGCCCAACAGAAGAGCAAGAATGAAATCTCAGAGTTCCATGACTGGCATGCATGATATTGATATAAGTGCCAAGGGACTGCACAGCTCTCCGCACATGGCCTCTCTCAATGGCTCCCATGGCTTCGCCACTGCAATTTCAGCTTCACTCTCATAGCTTCACATATAGATCTCTCGAGGACTTTCTGCATGAAATTTGGCCCTGCTACATACTGCCAAGCCATCACAGGCTTCCCCTAGTGACCTGCTTCTTCCAGCTCAACTCCCATTCTCTAAAGTTCTCTGGATGCCCACAGAACCAGAACCACACAATCGGTACCACATTCAGCTATCAGCTTCAGCAGTAACTATGCACCTTTGGACCATGGCTGTTTTCCAATTTAACATTCTATTACCTCTGAGTTCAGACTTACTAGAAATTTCAGGATAAGGCAGAATTTAATAGATTCTTTGCCCAAATGGAACATGGCTATCTATGTGGTGGTTATCTTGTCTTCATGATGGTATTTCAAATCATCATGGAGGTATGCCTTTGGGCATGTCTGTGAAGGAGTTTTTAGAGTAGGTTAAAAGAGGTGGGAAGACCCACTCCTCAGTTGGTGGCACTGTTCCATTGGCTCAGGCCTTGGGTTTAATGAAAAGAAGAAAGTGAGCTGAGAACAAGCTTTCATTTCCCTCTGCTTCCTGACTGTGAATGCAATTTGACTAGCTGGTTCTTCAAGTTCCTGCTACCATAAGTTCCCTGCCATGATGGACTGTGCTCTGGAACCGTGACTAAAAATAAGCCCTTTGTTTCTCAGGCTGCTTCTGTTGGGTATTTTGTCATATCAATTAGGAAAGTAAATACAGGCCTCTAATCCAATTTCCAATGGAATTCTTGTTCTCACCAAAACCGTACAAACCTATTCTTCACTGTGGTCATTTCTATTGGCATTCTAGTACTTCTGATTCCAACCATAATCACCCATTAAGCTCTGCCTATTCCATAACCTAGGGCATCTCAAGCCCATGTTTCCAAACTTCTCCAAATTTCCCCCTAGACTTATTTCCAAGGCCAAGGATCCACACAGGTAGGTGTGTCACAGCAACCCCTTCCTGGTACAAATTTTCAATGTTAGCTGCTTCTGCACTACTGTGAACCAAGTACCTGATAGAAACAACTTAAGGTAGCAAGGACTTAATTTGGCTCATGGTTTCAGTCTACCATGATGAAGAAGACATGATGGAGCATCCTTAGGTCATGGCTGAAGGACATGTGACAGAGGATGCTTCTATCATGGCAGAACAGAAAGCAGAAGATGACAGGAGTGGGTAACAGGCATTCCTTGTAAAGACCTACCCCTAGAGACATACCTCTGCCACTTAGGTCCTACCTCCTAGTTCCACCCATTATAGATCACACTGAATCTGAAGAGACATTGTAGATTCAGGCCATTAACTCTCCTTTATTTAATATTATACTGTAACCTTTTACTATATAGCAAGGCCTGAAAGAGAATGAAATCTGTGAAGAAAGTAAGCACTCTTTGCAGATATAGAAAATCTAAAAGGAGCCCACAGATAATAAAAGGCAGATACCGAGAAATATTAGTAATATTATTGAGTATACATAAATATAAAAGCGAATTCCATGGTAGTAGTAACTGTATAAGAATGCAACCACAATAAATGTCATGGAGTTTCACAATTTCAAATGGTTAAATGGTCATTTTAATGTTGAATATATTTTTCCACAAAAGAGAAAATTTCAGCTCTACATATCAGTAATAGACAACAATAGAATGTATTTATAATAGTATAAAAGTATTATACCCCTAAAATAAAACATGGGTATCCTTATTGAAAAAATATAAAAATTTGCAGAAATATCAAATGAGATTGTAAAATGCTAATGCTAGAAGGACTAATCTCCTCAATGGATTTGTATGTACAATTCTAAATATAACCCCAAAAGTGTGGGGGTGGGGAGAGTTGGGAGATAGAGAGACAGAGATACTGAGAGAATAAGCATGTGCTATAGTTTCAACCCTTAAGTTTCAGGTGCTAGGGCCTCCTTCTGAGGTCATCCAGCATGCTGCCTTTAAAAAGAAATGCAGGAATGCTGGACTCCTTGGACTTAGTTATTCTTAGACATCAGATACGTAATGACTGAACTTAAGCTAATTTTCTGTCTAGCCTCCTGATTGGTGATGTGATTGCTCCTTACACATGGGCCTCAGATGCAAAGTTACATACCTGGAAGGCCTTTAGCAGACTGCTCTTGAACTTCCAAAACTGTGAGATACATAAACCTCATCTGTTTATAAAGTTAGCTTGTTTCTGATTTTTCAATGTAGTATTTGAAAAAAGGATGGATGCAATTTACACGTGAAACCAGACAAGTTGATTCTAACATTAATGTAGGCATATAACAAGTCAACAGCCAAACTCCTCTTCAAGAAGGTGAGAGAACTTTTCCTATAAGTTATGAAGACTTAGTATAAAGCTATGGAAATCAAGGAAGTGGAATAGACACAATCCAGAAAACTAATCCAGACCTTCACATTCAGACGCCTGATTTGTGACACAGAGGCCTTGATGACCAACTTTTTAGAGACAGTGAGAAGGGGAAAACAATCGTACCTTAAACAAAACTCAATTCCTGATAGAGAACACCTAAACACGAAAGGCAAGACTCCAAAGATCTAGAACACAAGAGTAGGATAAGATTCCTAGACTAAAACAAAGAAAACATCCACCGTAAAAACATTGTTAATTTCAACTCAGGATGTTATGTTCACTAATACACTATACAATAAGAAGGCCAATCCCAAAGGGTCATAGTTTTGGATCCATCTCTCACACATTTTGTGATCTTGGATAAATTCAGCTTCTCTGTGTCTCAGTAAGAAGGGCTTTTCTCATGCCATGCTATTTTGATGATGAAAGATTGTTTGTCGAGGGTCTCAGCACCTGCATTCATAAATCTTCCCACTTTTCAGAAACCTGCACATTTTCCTTTGCATCTCAATGTTAAGAGCCACATTCATTCACCAGGTGTTACCCTCCAGCCATGGATAAACCATCCCTTCTTCTCCTCTACCTGTTCCATCTACACAGCTTGAGAAGCAGACAGCTCCAGTTAGGAGAAAGTGGAAGCCTCTTCTAGCCCTCCCAGATTCCTGTTGCATTGGTATCCATCTTCTCTAAAGTCCAACAACCCACCAAAACTCAATTCCCACATGCACTTTTAATAGACAACATTACTTAATGGAGTTGCCCAGTCCAGAGACAATGTACGCAAAGAAGAGCTAAAGTGCACACTGATGTTTGTCATGGATGGAGCTCTGCAAGCAACCTCCACACAAGCCCTGGATGTGGGGTTGTGAGGTGAGCTTTCTCCACAACAAAAATGAGAAAGAAATGCTTTGTAGAGGTACTTTGCTAAGACATCTCCAACTGCCAAATCTAACCATAGTAAATGACAGTCTTCCTGGGGTCTAATGACAACCTCCAAACTACAGTGGTTTGCCTTCCTATCCTTAATCCTTGCAAATTGTTTACATGGCTTGAGGGTGTTGGGGTTAATTATGACTCTAATATTCACATAAGTTTTGATACCCTAGGATCTGAAGTAAAATTGACTAGGTTGAGAAATGTGAATGGTTTTCCAAGGTTAAAAACAGCAAATCAGTTTTCAGTAGAAATTCAATTCCATACCTGTTGTTAAAGCAAATCCCATGTTTAAAAAAATTTCTAGAAAACCTCAATGGCTATACAAATAGCTGAGGTTTTATGATGCAAAACACAAACATAGTCTTGTGCAGGTATTTTTATGATGTAATCCAGTATATGTATTTGTAGCACAGAGATAAATTTGCCTCAGTCCAAAATAGATTTTACCATCTGGATGTTAAGAGTCTGGAAGTCATGAGAAGTAGGTTAGCTGAAGGAACTGAGGTCTTATCCAGAGCCTGAAAACTAGAAGAGCTTTGTACAAAATAACTTTCATGCTGGCATGTTTAGGGGATATTGGCTTTGTCCTTAAGCTTTCCAGGAGATAGGGCCAGGATCTTGGGGAAGAAGTTTCTAACACAGTGGAATATTGAAAATGAGTGAATATTCTCTTGAGAAAGGAATAGCTTTGCTGGAAAATTAGGCAGAGGCTGAAGATGAGCTATGGTCAGGACATTGAAAAGAGGGTGGTGATACTGGCTCTTATAGTTAAGGAATATAAGAAGGTCAGGTGACATGGGAATCAAACAGGGATGTAGTAAGAGCAATGTTATGAACATGAACTGTTTCAACATGCTACATGGCCTTTGGGACACCCAAATCCCCCTTGGAAAGTGGGGCTTGAATAATTGGGAAATGTGAATGGTTTTCCAAGGTTAAAAACAGCAAACCAGTTTTCAGTGGAAATTCAATTCCATACCTGTTGTTAAAGCAGGTATGGAATTGAATTAATTAATGTGGGTACAAAACCAGTGTTCAGTAAATATCAGCAATCATGGTGGATATTATTGTTTTACTAGGGTTTTCACAAGCAGTTGGTATGTGCACGGACACAGGTTGGAGTTTTGTAGCTCAAGAGCCCTGTAAATGAAGAGCCTCGGGAGTTGGAATAAACATGCATGGTCCGAGCATTTTCAAACATTAAATGCTTACAATCGTTCTGGAAGCTGCATTCTAGCCAGTGTATGATAATGAAGAGAACAATATCATATAGATAAGGACAATTGGGAACAATGGTACCTGTGGTTTGCTTGCTCTCTGCTGCTGTCCGGGGTGCTTTTCACAGACATGGGTGTTCGTTGACCTCCTGTGATAACTTCTTCTACCTAAAATAAAAACATGACATGTGTAGAGCGATGCATTCTTCCTTAATGCATGTGTGATTTTTTTAAACTATAAAGCATCTGAATTTTTTTCTGTACATATTCCATGGAAGAGTCTTAACTTAAGCCTCTTAAACACAATAGTCTTGCAAAGCCTCAAGCTATCGAAAGATTGCCAAAGCCAAGCATGTAGATTTGGTGAATGAATTTATTTTACAAATGTATTTTATCTGAAAGCCAGCATCATGCCAGACACTTGAGGGAAGTGTTGGGGATGGGATGCTGATTTGGGAAGACTCTGCCTATGTAGTGTTCCCAGTGACCATACTGCCAAAGAAAGCACCCCAGACAGGAGCTCTTCCTATTCCCAGTTAGACTTCCTGCTTTCATTTTGAAATTAGGAGGGAAACAGACGGTGCTCTCAAAGGTCCTTTCTGGGTCTGAGAATCCTCTAATTCTATTACTTCCTTTATACTAGATACGTTCAGTGCTAAGCATGCTGAGATCTCAATAAACAAAGCTGACTAATTTCACTCAGTAAACGAAGATTATTCCAAGGCGAAGAGAGAGAGGTCATCTAATTTGTGCCCTCAGTAAGTGTCTAAGTTCTCACAGTGGAGTAGGAAGAGGACACACTGCTCCATATCATATCCCAGCTGTGCAGTAAGTCTAAACTTGCCCTTTTTATTTATGTTGCATGCTTTACTTATGACTCCCTCAGTCCCCAACATCATTCCTGTGAGACAGAGGAGGTTACTTGTAGGCAGACAAAGGCATCTTAAAAACCTCTCTTTGTATTGCTTGGGCCTGGTGACCAATTCAGGGTAATTGGTCCTTCCTGTTCAAATGTCATGGAGGGATATCATCCCTCACTCACCCTCATCATTGACAGAAGGAAGACTCATTCTTGAACATATCTGCACACGAGGAACAGTCATTGTTTTGAAAGTTGACATGAACCCGCCATCCTTTTCTGTCCTACCCAAGACTTGGTATGTTACACAGCTGTGACCCACAGTCCAACATTGGATTAAGAAAAATTCTTAGGCTTGGACTTGGAAGGCTTGTCACCACCTGGGTCATCTACTGGCACAACCAAGCATGCTGGACTCACATTTGCATTTGGGAAGGGAGTTGGTGGCCTGGTTAAGCCACGACCCTAAGTTTGTCCACCTGGATACATAACCGAATTCATACATAGGAAAATATTTTTTTTGCCATTTGGCTAAGGAATTTGTTTTTATGCTCCACAGAGCTCACAGAAGGGTGGGTCAGGCCCCAGTAAGCCTGAATCATTGCTCAGCTTCTCCCATCTCCCACCCCTGGTGGCTTCTCTCTTTTCAGGAGTAGATGCTTGGGAATTCCTTGATATTTTGCATATTCATCTACATCTTAGAATCTGCTTTAGGGAGGTACAGTGGCACCTTAGCATCTTTTTATTATTTAAATACTTTAATCATTTTAAACAACGTCCTTGTGAGTTAAAATGTATTAAAATATCAGCCTTGTTGTAGGGGGAGTACAAATTTTGTATTGCTTCTCATTGTAAACACACTAACAAGAATGAGGACCTGTGCATAATTAGAGTCTTAAAATGCCTACTTCTAACACTGTTATTTGTCACGTATTAGGCACAAAGATTCTCTGTGTTTGTGGAAATGCAAATAGAGTCACAAATTTGGAACTTTTCTTCACAGGGAATTTGCTGTGCAGCAGAATCTAAATGCGCTTCTTATTTTTAAAGGATATTTTCAGCACAGTTTGTTTCTAAGGTTCTTTTAAGTTTGAAACTTACAAGGAATCAAAACATCAGCAGTGAGAAGAAATATGGACATTGACATTCCTATTAACATGGGAGTCGCTCATCACTGACATTCACATGAACCACAAGGAGACCCTGATAGGACCTAACTTGTTGGAGTGGAGGGCTATAGGCTTGGAGTGCCAAGGTTTGTAATTCATGTCATCATTCAGTTTCCCATGATCCTGTAGTTTGGGGCTGTGCTTCCTCTAGGTAACCATGCTCATTAAATAGTGTCTTATTCGTTGTCCCATGTATGTTTTAGGAATGACTAATGGAAAAGTTATAAGGACCAAAATATGTTCAATAAATTAGATAATGTGAGACTAAACAGTTTCCTGAGCCCACAGAGAGAAATGTAATTAACTCCTCAAGAATTCAATTCTGGGACAGGCACTGAGGTACAAATGAACATTTTAATGATGTTACATTGTTTCAACTCTTGGAGGCTTGCTCTGTGGGAGCTGGTACAGAATACAGATGCAATGACGGGGCTCAATTTTCCACAGAATACTCAAACCCCACCTAAGGCTTTCCTGACCACTGACTTTCCAACTTTTGCTTGGCTAGTAGCCTGAATGGGGGTCTCATTACCTCCTGAGCTAGCATCCTGCACTCAGACGGTCTATGTGGATATTAATAAAGTGTGTGTGGTTGCTTTACTAATAGTAGATGGCACTCACTCTGAGACTGTAGCTGTGGAGCAGCTGTGAAAGAGAATCTGAGCGCTTGATTCCCATTTTTTTACAGTGCACCATAGGAACTGCCAATCTATGACTATTTCTGATGCTTAGGAGAGTAATTAAATGTGGTTCAAATCAATAGTTACTCATGAATCTAAATAATTATCAGTGAACAATCATTGTTTTAGTTGAAAACTTGATTGTAAATTAAAAGAAAAGTGAAATATAATTAAAGATGTTTACTGGGAAAAGTATACAATAATCTGTGGTTTGAATACATTAATAATAAACTCCGAGTCACCAATAGTACATCAGTGCTTGCCTTAAGGAAAGAAATCATAGTACCTTGGTGTCTTTAACCAAGTTCAAGCCCAGATGTGAATTCTCTACTCCATTTTCCCTGTGTCTCCCATCCTTCCTCACAAAGCACTTTACTCTGTATTTACAGAAAGTACCACATGGGAAGGGGATGAGGGATACTTTACAGTTTTAGTAGTGAACAAACCCCTGACGCTAACTGACCCCAACTGAGCCAGATAACAAAAAGTAATATAAACATCATCATTTCTCAAGCAATATCCAAATGTCAACTTCAACATTCGTGGTGGATATTCATGTTATAAGATTGCTTTTGACCACTATTTTTGCTGTTTTCAGCAAGTGATTATCAAAACACACTTGCATTACTTTGGGTCAAGAGCATAGAAGAGTACATAATTCAATATTACAGCTATGCTTTAGCTTAGGTTGTAAAGTTGACCACTTAGGAAATCCAAGACAAGCATGCTTGGCTGCTACATTGTTCTCTAAAAATGCAGGTTAAACACACAGGCTGAGGGTACACAGTAGGATGGCAGTCTTAAATCTTAAGTGACCTTAAGGTGTATTATTAACTCAGCTGTGAGGCTCAACAAAATGCCAGTCTCTTAGGAAGTAAGAGATATTTATCATAATGCACCACCACACCTTACTGTTTCTTATAAATTTAGCCCTGCTTCGTAAATATAACATGCATGAAAATCACAATAAATTCCTCTTGGAGTCTTTGCCTTTCCCCCCAGTTTCAAATGTTACTGTTGTTAGGTTTGCTTAATGAGACATTTGCTGAGCACCTACTACTGGGCTAAGAACAGGACTAAGGGATATAGATTGAGACTGGATGATGAGAAACCACTTCAGGTCATTTCACAAGGGAAAAAGACACAACCTGGAGGGATGTGACTGACAGACAGATGTATGGCCAGGGCTCAGCAATGAGAATGTTCTGGGGAGAGAAAAAAGCATGATCAAGGACAGTAAAGTGGACGGGCGCATCCCACCTGGGGATAAGTCTGGAGACCTGGGGAGCACACGCTCTGCATTCCTGTGAGGTGTTCAGACTTCTCCCACGAGGCCATGGAAGCTTTGTGGTGCTTCACTGGCTTGTTCACGTCAGCTCCTGAGGGATGTTTAAAGTCACTTCCTCATTCACTTAGGCAGTGTGTGGGATAACCAGAATACCTGTAAATCCCCATCAGTTTAATCTGCTTTAGAAGATAACAGTGTACTCGAAAATTACAGTTTCATACAGAGTTCACTGTCTCTCCGTTTCAGCTTTTACCTCCATTAAAACTTCTCAATGAAATGTTTACTTGACGCCTTTCGATAAGCAAGTCATTGCTGATTTTCATCTCTTTCTTTCTTTTGCTGTGAGTGCAGACGCCCCCCCCCCACCCGCCACGAGACTGTACTCTACTACTCTAAGTTATATCTCTTGCCCTTGCTGATTCTGCATGAGATGATAATTGACCTGCCCTGTGTTTCTCAGAGGTTTAGGTATTATTGCTAGAACAAAGTTCCACTCTCCTTATTAGAATCTGCAGATAGCAGCCTAGAGTTTGGGCTTTAGGCACATGTTTTCTAGGTGATTCTTCGGTGTTGGCAAGATTGAAATTTATCTTGGCTGATTCTATAGCATTCAGGCTTTTCTGGGTGTTGCTGTGGTTGTTGGTGGTGTTGATGGCGTGTTGTGTGAGTGTGTGTGTGTGTGTGTGTGTGTGTGTGTGTGTGTGTGTGTGTGTGGTGTATTGCTGGGGCATAGTTTTCTGCATGCTGAGCAAATGCTCTAACACTAAACTGTGACTCATAGCTCCATATTCACTTACAGAATCCATATTTAAAGGAGGTGGACAGCATTCCAGGAATTGATGTAGGATCTGGGATAATGTGAAGTTACCGATGAGCAATAACAACTGTGTAATATCCCATCATGTGTATATACTGTTCTGTAATGAACTGTTTGTGGAAACTTAAGATATTTTACAATTTCTCATATTATATTATGGCATCTACTCATTACATAAATTTGTATCATGGATTTATTTTTCTATAGAGTCCAAAAGTATCAGTATGAAGTCATAGCATACATCTTAAGGCTTGATATATGATGACAATTTTTATTTCCAAAAAGACTAGATCACTTCCTATTTCCTCTAGCAATTTATAAGAGTACTCTTCCATTGTAGTCTCACTGGCACTGAATTTTTAAAATGTTTCTGATAGAAAATTGGCAGTGGTGTTTACTTCTGAAAGAGAAGGTTGCTGAAGAAGATGGTTTGCTATGCACTGTAGACTTCTTATTACTCACGAAATCTCGCCAATAGAACATATTTATGTAAATAAGCATAAAGTTTAAACATTTGTAATCAGATGAATAGGCACAGTACTTTTATTATAAAATATAACATTTTTGAGGTGTATGAGTATTATCTCACTTGATCTTTTGTGTATATTTTTCCTGCCAGTGGAGCACCAGCATTATAAAAACTGAATACTAAGTTGTTTATTTATTTAGTGTATTTGTCTTACCCCCACTAAAATGCAATGTCATATGGGCAGAAATATCCATGATGGGCATCACTAGGGCCACAGTAATTTTTTTATTAACTATGGATAAAATTTAAACAATAAATACTGAAGCTTTAAATATAACTTTTAAATATTGACAAAAACTATAAGATGTGGCCACTGTTTTACCTTTGGAAAACACATCTCTACAGAGAATGAAAGTGAGTATTTAACTTTATTTCTGTGTTAAAGTAACATTAACTATTTAATTGATACAAAATTTATTCTGATGTATACTGTTAAATAAGTGATGTTAAATATCTTTGTGGTGAGGAGAGGGACTGCTCAGTGGTTAAGAGCACTTGCTGTTCTTCCACAGAATGGGGGTTTGGTTCCTCACACCCACATGGGGTGGCTCACAACTACCTGTAACTCTAGCTCCAGGGGATCAGATTGTATCTTCTGGCCATCACAGAAACTGCACAGGTGCAGCATACACATGAAACACACATGCACACAGCTAAAATTTTTTAGAAATCTTTTCAAAGATGACAAACAGATTATCTCAAGTAGAAAATATTCCAAATACTTATTGCATAATCATTTATACATTGACTATGTTTGCTAAATATATTTATCCAATTAGTCAACAGTGGTTTCTGGTTGTTGCAACTTGCCACTGCAGTAGACATACCTCTTATTTTAGGGAGATTGTGGTCTAGTGGAAGAGGGGAAAGCCCATGGGCAGGATTAGGACCATGTAATTCAGGCACAGGGTGCCCCAGGAATACCATGAGCCAATAGACTCCCTGATGGCTCAAGGACAATTCCCACCACAGTGACATTTGAGCTAGAAAAGGATTATACGTTGAAAAATAGGTAAGTGCTTTCCAAAGAGAGGGAAAAGCTGTGTGAAATGCTTGAAAGCAAGAAAGAATTGAGAGTTTCAGAACTGTCCACAGCTCTGTGGTGATATTGTGTTCCCCAATATATTGCGCACCCTAATAAACTTATCTGGAGTCAGAGGACAGAACACAGCCACTAGATATAGAGGCCAGAAAATGGTGACACACACACCTTTAATCATAGTATTCCAAAGGCAGAGATCTGTCTGGATCTCTGTGAGTTCAAAGCCACACTGGAAACAGCCAGGCATGGTGACACATGCCTTTAATCCCAGGAAGGGATGGCAGGAAGCAGAAAGGTATATAAGGCATGAGGACCAGGAACTAGAGCATGTTAAGCTTTTAGGCTTTTGAGCAGCAGTTCAGCTGAGATGCATTCAGATGAAGACAGAGAAGCTTCCAGTTTGAGGAAGCGAGATCAGCTGAGGAACTGGCGAGGTGAGGTGGCTGTGGCTTGTTCTGCTTCTCTAATCTTCCAGCATTCACCCCAATATCTGGCTCCTGGGTTTGTTTTTATTAATAAGACCTTTTAAGATTTGTGCTACACAGCTCCAGGCTACATAGGTCTGAAGCATGAGTACTGGAAGGGATGGGAGGTGAGAGCTGAGCTTACAGACCTAACCCGAAAGCTCATAAGCCACCACTATAGCTGAAATTTTATTCTACAGTGGAGAAGGACCCACTCAGTAGACTTCAGGATGGGAAAGCAGTACCATGAAGCTGATGGTTTTAGAGGCTTGCTGAACAGTAGAGTATATATGCATGGAATGAATACCTGGAAAAAGCAATGCCATTCATAAGAATTTTATAAGAAGAAGATTTAAGATAGGATGAAGGATGATAATGGTGACAGAGAAGACAGAGTAAGATGTGAAAGAGGCAGAACCCGGCAGGCTGGAGCATGGAGAGGAAGGGCAGAGGGAGACAGTGACAAAGAGAGTCACTAAGAAAAAAAAAAGGGGGGGATTGGGATGGTACAGTACGAATGGAAGGGAAATGAGTTCATATTTTAACTGAAAATCCCGACATGCATATTCAAGCTTGCAGGTGAAAAGTCCCTTAAGCCAGGAGAAGGTAAGAGGAAAGGAAGCAAGAGTGAGGAAGGAACCAGAAGAAAGATAACGATGAAAGCAATAGGCAAACAAAGTGGTGCGTGCACACAAGCACGGTAAGACAATTGCGAAAGAAAACAGAAGCACGTGACTTCCCAGAGCTATAGAAAGAGCTCGGGTAAGGAAGGGTACCCCAAAGGAGCTCATACAGTGGAGTGATTAAGCAGATTACAAAGAGTCTATGGAACCTTTAAATACAATGTTTTTATAGTATGACATACATACATACATACATACATACATACATTATTTAAAGGTATTAAAGACAAACAATAGGAAGCAAAAACTAGAGGGTGGTTGATCCATAGCAGTGGGGAGGGTAGCAACCAACAAGAGGCAAGTTCACAGGAATTTTTCCTATAAGGCTTTTCCCGAGTTGTGATGGATAAGGCAGCTGGAGCTCAAGAAAAGTGCACTCCTACTGGCCTGGGGAGTTAAAAGCTGGAATGTGAGCTCACCAGAGGGCTAAAAAGAGTCCACAGAAAGGGACACCAAGTTAAGCATGTAAATGCTACTTAAATCCTCATCTGGTCTCCATGCAAGGTAGCAACTGCAAGACACACAGCAAAATGCAAGGACCAGAACAAAATTAAGAGGCGACTTTAGCTAAAACAAAGTTCAGAAACTGTACATAGTCTAATAAAATGCCACCAAAAAAATCAAATGTGATGTCTGTATCATAGGCCTTCAAGGCTCAGGGAACATTGTACAAGAGGGGGCACAAAGTTCTACATGCTGGAAGTTCGAGATGACTGCTACAAAATAGTGTATCCAGGACATGACAGGACCACTGCAACTGTGAACTCAAAATAGCTGTGGTTGCCTGCTGAAAATCAACCCACTCAACATTGCTGCATGAAGTGGGGAGAGCTCACAAGCTCCCCACCTGAAGAACAATTGACAGTTGATGGCTTCTAGGGGAGGGAGAGTCCGTTTTCTTTAAGGATATAATTCCTGTTAGGTCAACCGTGTGCCAGTGGAGGGCCCCACCCCCATGAATTGTACTTGATATGGGAGCAAGTTGGTAAGGTGGTGGGTGGTAGACTGTGGCTCTAAAAGTGAGAGGTGAATATGATCAAAGCACTTTGTTTGCATGCAGAATGGTTTATGGGAGGGCTGGGGGGGGGGAGAAATGATGTAATTATGTTATAATCTCAAAAGTAAAACAAAAAAAGCTTTAAATGAAAGAGTAAATACAATTATATTTAAAAGCAAAGCCTTTCAACACCCCATATCCAGAGAAAGCATCCATCACAGGCAAGGATATGTAGCATGCGGAAAGCACTCATTCTGCACATGATCTACTGCTAGAAACACCTGGGAAGCATAGTAAAGACAAATGAAACAGCTGTTCTGGAATGGCATCTAACAGCCAAGGACTGTAATCTCCAAGAGTAAGGAGACACACGAACTGAGCCCTACGGAACAGCTTATCTGGATGCACCTTAAAATAGAAAATAGTAAACAGACTTCTAAGTACATAAGAACTAACATTGAAAAAGAAGGGAACAGGTTGGTTTTCTTAAATAAGAAATCCTAAATAAAATTGGACCAAAAAAGACTACCTCTAGTAATTAAAAATGATGATTGTGTCTAATAACTAAGAACATCTGTTAAGGCCAACATATTTTTTAATTGCTTTTATTTCTATATATACTAGTGTGTTATCTTGGTCAGGTCATATTGAGGTGGCACCATTCCCTGGCAGGGGACCCTGGATTATGTAAAGGATGGAGAAAGAAAATTGAGCAAAGGAATGCATTCATAGTTGCTCCCGATCCTAACCACAGATGCCACGTGATTGCCTGCTTCCTCATGCTCCTGAGTCCTTCTTTACTATAATGACCTGGGAATTCGAGATAAAGATTCCTCTTTCTCTTTAAGCTGTTTTAACTTAATCAAAATAATCCCTAACAGATATACCCAAGGGGGCCATCTCCCAGATGACTCCAACTTTTGCTAAGTTAAAATTTACAACTAACCATATCCGTGACCAATTGTTCTTACAGAGGGCTCAAAGAAACTCAAAGAGGAGAGCAAAGCCCCAGCGGTGCTAGAACTGCATATCCACATAAGGAACTGCTTCATGCCATACAGGAAATCAACTTGGAATAGGTCATATATCTAAGAGTAAAAGCTAAAATGATCAAAAAAAATTCTAGAACAGCTAAAAAGGTCATGAACAAGAAAGGGGGAGCAATCACCCAAATGAAATAAAACATAGAAACTATATGCTAGTAGTGGTTTATTAAAGCTGATTTTATTAGGATATTCCATTTCATCACAGGAACTGGCACAGTGTAACCTTGTAAGTAGAGGCCTGCATTTAGCCTTTTTTATTTTGTGCACTGATGTGTTGATTCTCATGCCACACCAAGACTGCCTGATACTACACTGTCGCTGGAAAGCTGTAACTCTTCCAACTTGGCTGTTTTTATAATTTTCTGGCCATTGTTTGTATTTTCATATAAATTTGAGAACTAATACATCAGTTTCCATACCAGAAGCCTGGTTGGGATGAGGCTAGGAAGGCACTGAATCTGCAGGTAAGCCAGCTCTTAATAGGAAGATGTCTGTCCATGTTCATGAGACTTCTCTCCATTAAGTGTTTTAAAAATTGATCTCTGCATAAAAACTGGGGCTCTTTCATACAGTGATAATTACATTGCTCAAAATAAACCAAGCCAATAGGAGTGAGAAAGGTGACTGTATTAGTCATCTTACCCTTACTGTGACAAAAATACCCACATCAAACAACTTACTAAGTAATAAAGGTTTATTTTGGCCTCAGAGGTTTCAATCTGTTATCTCTCATCCCGATTGCTTTGGGACTGAGATGGAATAGTAGGCCACGACAGCAACAAGAGCCTGTTCTGAAGGCAGCTGAGAAGGAGATGGGGATGGAAGGGGAACAGGGGCAGGGGAGAGAAGAGAAGGGGAGGGGAAGAGAAGGAAGAGTATGGAAAAAGGGGTCAGGATCCCAGTATTCTCAACAGCACCCCTATGACCTGAGCTCCTCTACAAAGCCCTCCCTTGGTGTTACCCCAGGCTTGAAATGATGCTTTAAACACCTGATCCTTGGAGGGTCATTCAAGATGCAAAGTATAGTCTGAGAGAACACGCCATAGTATTAGCAGATGCAAGCTACAGCAGTGTCTGAGAGAACACGCCATAGTATTAGCAAGAGTTGTTGTGAAAGGCAACGTTTGAATTAAGACCTGATTATTTGTTCCCAGAAATGAGAGTAGTGTCCAGAATAGATAATGAGGGGAGGAAAGTGAGAGAGGTGTCAGAAACATAGGCTGAAGCTGGTTAGAGCTGGATGCCAACAAGGAATGTAAACATTATTCTATGTGCTATGGAAGTCATTGGAGGGGGTGCATCTCTAGCAAGGGAATAAAATGATTCATACTCTTAAAAGGGAATTCGGGCTTTTCTACAAAGAAAGACTCGAATATTTAGAAAGAGCAGTGAGAAGGCCTGGGGGCGGGTAGTCTAGTTTTAACAGAAGTGACAAGTGGTAGGTAGGGTCAACCAAAAGGTAAATAACACATACCTCCTAATGTGTGGCTTGGGCACTTAGGACAGGCTCGTGCCATCTTTTAAGAGGGATATGACTCTGGCAGAAGCAGGTGAAGATGCAGATGTGGTTCATTGGTGGGTGAAAAATGGAGCATGCAAGGTCTGTGCTAACCATGGGCTTCTGGAGCTTGTCACATGGCAGGTGCGTACAGAATGTCCTTTATTCTAATGTCTGCAATATTTACAATATCTATGCATTTTATATCCCAAGTAGCGTGGGACATGTTTCTTCCCTTGTTATTCAATAGCACACTGGAACAGTTTTTCCAGTTCCTCAAATTTATTTGTTGGTTTTCTCTATATTTTATATTTAGTTTTCTTTTTGTTGACTATTAAATGTAATGTCTATAATTTTTTCCTTTGGGAACCAAAATCAAAAATTTCCCAAGGTTTTGTTTACTCTGAAGCTATATTCTATAAAGCCATTAATATTTTATAAGAAGACATTTAGTCTTCTGGCAAAGGATATGTTCATTATATTATTCCAATACTAAATCATCTCACATTTTGTCGATCATATCCATGAAAGAAAGAACTATGTGTATAAGTCTTCTAGTGCCACTGGTTCTATTGATATTTCTAGATCTTATAGTTTGTACACTATTAATGAGCAGCCTAACGTGGAAGGACGTTTGGGAGTCACCTCTAGACGACCTTTGTAATATGAACACCATAGTGCCTCAGTTGCTTTCCTTATTGCTGTGATAAAATAACCTACCAAAGCAACTTACCAAAGAAAGGGTTCATTTCAGCTGACAGTCTGAGGGTACAGTCCATCACAAAATGGAAAGCATAGCAGGGAGAGCAGCTGCAGCTATGGTGGTGAGAGCTGGTCACACTTCGTTCACATCCAGGGAACAGACCGAGATGCATGCTTGCTCACAGCTGCTTTCCACTTTTTTTTTCTTTTTTATTCAGTCCAGGACCACTGCCCAGGGGCTAGTGCCACCTGCATCCATGGTGGGTCTTCTCTCCTGAGTTAGACCTCTTTGAAAACTTCCTCAGAGACACTCCCGGAGATGTGTCTCCTAGGTGATTGTGAACCCAGTCAAGTGGACAACAAAGAACAAGGGCTACAAAGAGAGAGACTGGATGCAACCAGCGCTGTGTTGCTTTATGGTCTGTCAGCTGATAGGAATTTAATTGTAGTGACTCCAGCTTTATTAGACACATCCAGTAGAGCTTCTTGTGTCCTTTAGACTTAAGGGTGTAAGCTAGATGTCTGCCTCCCTGCCACCTGCTTACCAATGTTCCTGCTTAATGTTTTTCTGTACCTTTCTCAGTTTTTAATGCCACTTAACTGTACTGGGCTTTGTTTGCAATTAATTTCTCTAATGCTTTGCAATTTACATGTTTTAATTAAAATCTGCTTACTTTCCCTGACCTATTTATATTCAGTATCAGCATGAATACGTGCAATAAAAGTATTGGGGGTAATAAAAAAAAGAAAGTATTTACATTTGTTCTTCTTCACCATAATTTTTCCATTTCGTGTTTTAACGTAAGTCCCCTAAATCATCTGGCTTTCTTATAATGTCATCTTTACTATTTCTACAAAGGAAATTAATCACTTTGGGTGGTTTTTTAAAACAATTTATTCAAAACAATTGCCACTATTTATATGAAACTAATGAATGCACAGTAGAGATGGTAGTTGTTGAGCAGCAGAGCATGAGTGAGTGAGGATGGAGGGTGTGGAACTAGGAAACAGAATCACTCCCCAGGCCTTGACCTCAAGGAATTATGGGAGAAAGGATGATGGCAGCCTCCATATAGACTCTCTGAGGGTAGCCTGGGGGAAACCTAAATCTGTGTGAGACTACTGTTTCCTTTGCGCTTCTAACAATGCATTAGAAGTGCCCAGCACATAGCAGCTGATAGTTAAAACTTCTGGAATGAATGACAGAATAAGCAAATGACTACAGGCTAGAACTAACAGCAAGGACCTCTAGAGACACCCGTTCCTTCCTGTTATGTCTATGAATGGAGGAGAGGAGGTCCTGCTGGGGTTGGGTATAATGAGAAAAGGGAAGAGTCTGGGAAGCCATGAGAGTCCTCCTAAGGCATGACATTAGTCTGTGAGCCAGCAATGCAACTTCAAATCCCAGTGGAAGGGAAGTGTCTCCACATGAGTCTGAGCCTCCATGGGACTGGGGCTAGCCTTGTGACACACCTGAGTCCAGAGCGATGATGACTCTGGGCTGAAGATGGAGGGCATAGGAAGGAGCAGCTGAGGGACACGGATCCCGACTCTTTACTCTTCCACAGTGATTCACATAGAGCTTCATCTACACCACAAGCTTAACAAATGTCAGTTGAAGTTAATAAATATTTTACTTGGCTAATTAATAATTCATCAATTTAAACTTTTTCAGAATTGTGCAGACAGCACTCTGTTGCTGAGTTCTAGCACCTCACTTCTACATCTGGAAAGACGAACGTGATAAATTATCCCCTCATCTGATATTAATAACTTCCAAATCAGTTATTTATGGTGACTGCTTGTCTTCCGTCTATCATCATTTTGCTTAAGTACACACATTTAACATCCTCATCCATACCTGGTAAATAATTTCTAGAAATGCCTCCACATTTTTTTCTGTATAAAACTTCCAAACTGTCTAGTCTACATCTTTTAGATATGAACCTTCCTTGACATAAGGCAATTATGTTACTTGGGAATTGGGGTGAGTTGAATCACATTGTATTAATAGCACTTAGTAATGAGGCTCAGCCATGTAATTAAAATAGAGTACTATTTTCTAACAATCCTTCTGCCAACTGCAGAGGAATTTTTTTCACTTGTAAACAGTTCATTTTATTACGTAATTTCTGGTATTTATAATAATTAGCTATATATATATAATATATATATATATATAATTCTCTTGTAAGCATTTAAGTTCTGACTTCTGGAAAGAAGTATTATTCATATTAAACCATGGAAATGAAATTTCCTATTTTTGCCTTGGCACTAAGTGTTTATATGCATATAAAACCTCCCCTAGACATATATAAAATTTATATGTATGCATATATTTGATATTTTGATTTCATAATTTTAAAAAAATCTCTGGTTTTTATTTTATTGTTCCTTTTGAGTCTTTCTAGATAATTTGTTTATTAAGAAGACACTTGAGCCAGGCAGTGGTGGCGCACGCCTTTAATCCCAGCACTCGGGAGGCAGAGGCAGGCGGATCTCTGTGAGTTCGAGGCCAGCCTGGGCTACCAAGTGAGTTCCAGGAAAGGCGCAAAGCTACACAGAGAAACCCTGTCTCAAAAAACCAAAAAAAAAAAAAAAAGGAAGACACTTGAAATAGCAATAAGAGTTTCATAGTTAGATACTAAAATGAAAATGTAAATATACTACATGTTAATACTAAATCCACTCTTAAAATTTGAGACTTGGGAATCTCTATCAAGTCTACCCACCAAGACAACCATACATAGCCAACCTTCAAAAAAGTTTCCTGATATATGAAGTTATGATTACGATATATTATTTGTACGAAGTAATGGACTCATTATGACACTTCTGTGCATGATACAATGAACTTTGATTGTATTTACCTACCCATCACTCTCTTTTTGCATTTATATATTTGTGCATTAATTTATATATGTAATAATAGCAATTAAAGAAAAAGAGGCCATGAGAGGGGTTAAGTCGGGAGTTTGGGAGAAGTTGAAGGAAAGAGAGAGATGTGAATGATGTAATTATGTTTTATTTTTAAAAATTGCAAAAAAGCAAAAGTAAGTTGGATGAGAATAAGAAGAAATTATAGGCATGAGCCATCATGTCTAGCTAGAGTTTTAGATCAAAATCAATTTTCTTGATACTGTACTATATTTGCCACTTTTATTTATTAACAAGTATATTAATATCCTAGGAAATATGTTCTTATTTAATCAAACATTTATATGCCATATAAAAGAGTTGACTTGGATTTTATAAACTCTTATCTATGCTCATTGCTGTATCAGCATTACATCCTGGGATTAGTGGGGTTTTATTTAAAATTCTTTCTCATATCCTATATTTTGACCATATTCTTCCTCTCCCCCAACTCCTCCTCCCATGTCCTCACCACCTCCTTACCCAGCCAGCTTCAGGCTCTCTCTCTTTCTTTCAATAAAAACAAATCAAAATATAAAAATCAAACCAAACAAACAAATAAAAACCAGTAAGACAAAAAATAATAAACCAAACCAAACCAAATGAAACAAAAAGCATCCCCCCACACCCCCTCCACACACACAAAAGCATGGAATTGACTTTGTCTTGGCCAACTTCTCCTGAGCATGGTGCCTGCCCTGAAGTGTGGTTGGTGTACCCAGTGACACTCCAATGGAGAAAAATTGGTTTTCACTTTCCCAGCAGGTATAAACTGCAAATAGCTTCTTAGTCAGGGGTGGGACTTGGTGTCTTCTCAGTGCTGGGATTTTTTTCTGGTTTAACCTGTACAGGGCTTGTGCCTGCTGTCCCAGTCTCTGTGAGGTCATGTCTATCAGTCCTGCTGTGTCTGGAAGTCATTGTTTCATTGGGATCATCCACAGCCTCTGGCTCTGACAATTATTCTGCTCCTCTTCTCCATAGATCCCTGAGCCCTGAGGGGAGGGTTTGATAAGACATCTGACTTAGGGCTGAGTGCTCCAGAGTCTCTCACTCTCTGCCCATTGTCCAGGTGTGGGTCTCTGCTAATTGCCATCCACTTAAAGAAGAAGCTTCTCTGATGAGGGTTGAGCAAGCAGGACTGCCTTCTAAACAAAATATTTAATATTTTGATTTCCTTCACTGTGTTTGGACTGATAAGAAAAGCACATGATTTACCACTTCTTCAAAGAGAACAAGATCTCCTTTTCTATTTAAAGGAAGTCATTAATTCACAATATTAGAAAATATGTAAATTACCACTGGCATATTAAAATCTTTGGACAGATTAAGAAGTACTTGCACAAATCAAACATTTCTTAAGTTTATTCTCAGTGTCAGTGTGTAACTGCAGCAAGGAAAAGGTCAATTTTGAGAGGGATCAGAAGAGCAAGTAAGATGAGGGCATACAGCTCTGACCAAAGCTATCCACCCGAGTTGTCCAGGAAAAACGTTAAAAGTGCTGTGATTGGTATATATATTATATATGTGATATATATATATATATATATATATATATATATATAACACTATTCTTAGTTATATAAGACAGCAATGTACCTTTTTAAAAGTTGATGAAATATTACTGTCACTAGGTTCCTTTAAATTCTTTATTTTAGACAAGTGCAAGCTATTTGACTGTTCCCTATGGAAGATCATTCATGCACTGCAGGTTCAGATTAAAAGAGGATTTTACTAAGTTCGAATGAGCACCAAGAATGACGATGAGGGTTAAAAAGAAAACATCATTTTACACCCGTGCCAGAGACAGTCTTAATGGAAAAAGCCTCTCCTCAACTCTATAAAAATTCCTGATTGTTACCATCATTCATTCACTCACTCATGCATTCACTTACTCATTCATTCAATAAACATTTGTGGAGATATCTGCTATGATCCAGCCAATTGTCTAGGTCTTGGGAATTGAACTTTGAATACAACTCACAATCCTTTGCCCTCATGAACTTATCTTACAATGGGAGGGGGAGTGGTAGGAAACACAACCTAACCAACAGAATACATGAGTGCCGTGGAGACCAGAAAAGCAACAATAACAAAGGCTGTGGTGGGCCGGGAGGTGGGGAAAGCAGCATTAAAAATTGATGTTTTAAGGAAATAGTGAGATCAAGGGAAGGCTTTGAAGAGTAAACAAGCCCGTGAGGGACCCGGAAGGAACGGTGAGCAACAAGTAAAAGGCTGTGTATTTGGTATTATTCTTGCTGCTGTGGTGGAATGTGACAGAAACAAGCTAAAAGAAGAGAAAATTATCCTGGCACACAGCTTCAGAGGGAGTCGGTTTGTCGTGATGGGGAAAGAAAGCATGGTGGTACAAGCGCCTCCAACCACAAGGCAGCGTGAGTGCTTGGTCGTGGCTCTTCAGCATGGACCAGAAGGCAAAGAATTTGGGTTGGAACTAGAATTTGCTACAAACGTCAAAGGTCCACCCCTAGCTACTCACTTCCTCTAGCCAGGCCCCACTCTCTAAAAGGAGCTGCAGTCTTTGAAATAGTGCCACACAATAGTGACTGAGTGCTCCCAACATGAAGTGGCGGTAGCGGGGGTGGTAGTTAAGATTTGTGCCCTCACAGGGTCTGAAACAGCCTGTCCTGAGGAACAGCCACATGGGGTCAGAGAACGTTGTTGGAGTTGCAGTGTGGTCAACAGCAGGAAACAATGATTGTGAGGAGTCTCAGAGACAGAGTCGAGGAGAGAGACCCTAGTCACTGACTCAGCACAGAGCCTGTGATCGATACAATGCAAGGCTTGTGACAGGTAAATATTTAAATCTTGTCATAGGCAGCGTTGAAAGCCTTTCACATGCAAGGCTGTGATTTCTGTCTACATAGAGTCTATTTCTTGAATTTGTGGGGTTAGTCCAAGAGGCCTCACCAGTGTATCCCGCCTTTCATGTTGTAATGTCAGGTACAATGAAGGTTCGCCTAAAGGACTCTGGGTTGTTCTGGGACAGTCACAGAGTGTCCTGAAGAGAAAAGGAACAAGGCCATGATCTCATTTCCACATAGAGGTCGCCTTAGCTTCAGGGATGTGCTGGGTTAAAGAGGAAAGGAGAGGTTCATCTAAAGTCCACCACAGACAACAAGGAAAGGGGATATTGGCAAGAGAATGCTTTTAAAGGTAGAGACAGATTCTGCATGTGGGACAGCACCAGTAGGGGCTATAGAGGGTGAGATGTATGAGTGATGAAGTCCATGCTGCTGCTTTTAAGTCTTACCCTGTGGGTCATGGGCTTTTCTGGATCCTACATGGTTCTAACACAGCAGGGAATAGCTCCTTGGGAAGTCCATGCCAGTCATTTCTTTCTGACTGTAGTTTCCAGTTGTTCTAAGAAATGAAGGCTAGCCAGATCCTGTTCCAGAGCTATTGCCCTCAGCATCACAGAGCATCCTGGTCATGTAGTCTCTTTCCCCATCTTCCCAACCTGAGAACAACTGCTGTATTACCCTGGGAGTCTCCTCTACAGCGGTGGCCTATCTTTCTCCTGAATTCTGAAGAACCTTGCTCCCAGGTGTCTCCTCGTCCTCCAGCTCCCTTTACATCGGGCTCCCTGTTGGGCTTTACATTCCTTTACCTTTTTTTGTATGGAAAAACAAACACATAAAATCCATAGTATTCGACTATGCTTTTATCTAGTTACTCTGTTCCTTTGTCATCTACATGGAAGATTTCTTAAATTGCTCTTTGGGATCAATGCAATAAAGATGCAGAGATCAAAAGAAAGAAAATGACATTTATGCTTTCCTAGAAATATTGATGGAAGATCAAGTGCCTACAAAAATACTTTCTTTGTAATAAGGGTTGCTGTCATTTTTTCCTCAAGTCGAATGAGGCTGCTGAGCTAATGACAAGGCTCCTCTTTGGACAGTGTGTCTGAGGAATAAACACAACACAGAGAAACTGGCATCTTTTTTGAGGCTGAAAACTCCTGGGATGGAGTTTCTAATCAGTCAGCACTGCTTTGTGGAAAGGAGGGGCTATGTGGAAAGTTGAGGGCTGGGCACAAAATGACAGGACCACCTTAGTAAGTATCTTGCTTTCATCCCCTTTCTGTTCTTCTAACAGTATCTGAGTCTGGGTAATTTGTAGAGGAAGGAGGTTTTTTTTTTTTTTTTGCTTATAGTCTAGAGGCAGGGAAGGACAAAATGAGAGGATGCAGCTGGTGAGGGCTTCTTTCTACTTCATAACATGGTGGAAGTTAGGAAGGGAGATAGCTTGGGTGTGAGAGAAACGAGGACTGTACTCCTACTGTAGCGAATTCATTCCTGGATGAAGGCAGCAATTCATTCATGAGTGCTCTACCCCCTTTGTACTCAACACCTCCCTCCAGGCCCCACCCTCTGACACTCCCACATTAAGGAGCTGAGGTTCCAATGATAAAGTTACAGTTATGGGACACATATTCAAAATATAATTCCTCTAGAGATGGACTGGAGAGATTCAGCCCTCCTCAAGGACACGTGCTTAGGGATTTGGCACTGTGAAATACTACTAAGAGGGATCATTTCTTAGGCTTTTATCATTAAGTACCCTCTAATTTTTCCTGCTTACGAATGAGTAAACCAAGCAGTTAAGAGTAGGCCATTCCTTCTCTTAAATGACAGCTGACAGGTCCTTCCTTTATGCTTGGTTGCCCTAAGTGAGAAGCTGTCAGGCTAAGCAGTCCCCATTTAGTCCCTCAGGAAGTCTGGTTGTTTTTCATATTCATGATCACTCTGAGGAAACTTCACTCTACCTTCAAGGGCCTCTCAACCACAGTTGCTGCCCAAAGTACAACTCCTGCTCCAGGAGGCCTTCCTCCAGCCACAGTCACCCCGGGCTAGTCATGCTAATTTGGAAGACGCCAATATAACACTGCTCATCTTGCCATTGCTCTCACTTGGGAAGGGAGGAATAGCACATCACTGGTGACTCTTCAAAAAGCCTATGATTGGTACAATGCAAGGTTTATGACTAGTAAGTATTTAAGGCTTGTGATAGATGGCATTGAAAGTCTTTCGCATGCAAGGCTGTGATTTCTAGCTATATAGTCTATTTCTAGAACCTGTGGGGTTAGTCCAAGAGGCCTCTCCAGTACACCCTACCATTCATGTTGCAACATTAAGTACCTTGGAGGTTCTCCTAAATCATCTTTTATTGCTTACTTGCAATCTTCGTTATGGCTAGAATGAGATAAGATGGTTGTACAAAATGCCAACTCCCAGGGCTTTTAGCCGTAAACCTATCTGGCTGCAGCACAAAAGATCTCTGACAGCTGGCAAAGATTTGAAGCTAGGGGTACTAATACCCAAACCGTGGGAGCTTTAACACAAGTTGTGTGCTGGGTTGTTATCACTCAGAGCTCAAAGCAATAGCTTTAGACATAAGTACCTACAGTTATATGTCTCTGGCTTTGAAAGCTTAGAAAAATGAGCCTCTAGTTATCAGGGTCTAGAACCATAAGACAACAATTTCAAAAGTCTAGAGTTTGGTCTGACCTGAGCACCTAGACAGATGTCAGGCTTCTATAGACCATAGCCATAAGCCTCAGTTTCTCAGAGCCTAGTGCTGCATATTTCTGGGTTTGTGAGTCCGGGCTGCCAGACTCTGGAGATAAAGAACTCAGAGGTACCAACACTAAGGGAGCTGGGCTTTGCCTATGCATGATTTCTATCTGAATACAGCATCCCCAACCAACTACTGATGGCAATCTGATGTGCCCAGATGATAAATAGACACAGTATTCTTTTAGGAGTGAGAGTGCTGGCCAGAAAGGGCTTACAGAGAGAAGGTCAAGGTCAGTTAGTTGAACTGAGTCAATGAAAAGAGCAAATTTGAGAGACCTAGCATTGAGAAACTACGAAAACTTAGCAGGAGAAAACAGGAAGGTGAGGAGGGAGGCAGGGAAAGAAGAGTAGGCCCAACAATGGAATATTTTCTAGGAGCTTATAGACTGGGGAATAATGATGAAAGTCAGGACCACATGACTCAGACACCACTTCTGGTTGCCCAGGAAACTGGACCTTATGGCGATAAAAGGGGACATGCACAGCTAACAAAGAAGGATACATCGTGAGTTGTCTATGAACATTACCTTTAGAAGATATATCAACATGTTTGAGCCACAGATAAGAACAGTGTCCTGAAATGAACCCTCTGTCCATCCAATCGGCAGCTAAGTACACATGGCCTGCTGCCTCTACTGACAGTGGTGCCATTCATGTCAGATAGTGATGTGAGCAAATAACAAGCCTGGTATTCAAGCATACCCCAGTCTCACGGGGGAGGGGTGGTGGTGGTGGTGGTGGTGGTGGTAACAACTCTAAGAATCAGGGACTCTTAAAGTAAACAGCAAGTACCCTTTTCTTAATTGTTATAGTTTCTGGTTTCTTATAAGACATTTCAAGTTTCACCTTTTCATCCTAACTTTAATTAGCATCAATGTCTGAAGGAGACATTGTCTATGTCGTAACCACACCCTTTGAACTTGCAGTGTTCTCGAGCAGGCTCTCCTCCACCATTACCTCCACCTCTGTGGCTTGGGTCTCTTCCCTGATACAACATGGGACTGCATGATCTATGGTACCAGCACTTCTGAAGTACCGGAAGCTTATCACATAACTACCACCTCATATCAGATAGTAGTCATCAACAACTGGTGGATTTCAACAGCCAGTGTACAGATACCCTAGTTTCCATTGTTTCTCAGGTAAAAATGTCCTGACACATGCGTTTTGCACAATATCCTCTCATTTCCTTACAAGAGTGGTTTGCCTAATGTAGAACTGTCTTTTGGTTCCTTCCCTTCCCTACTTCCTAACCAACATCCCTTCACTCTTCCAATAAACTGCTATATTCAAGTATCTAATATTCAGATCCCAAGAGAATCAAATTTTAAGATGTGTTTAAAAGTGTGAAACAATCTATGGCTTATAATTTAATAGCTACAATAACCACAAGACTCTGATAATCATCTCCAGGAAGAAAAGCAACAACCTGGCATGACCAGATTCAAAACACTCACTGGATTTCTGCTGTACCTTACTAATATTCTGTGAGCCTCTGGGTTATCTCTGTGTAATGGATATTCACTTGAAGTAAACTAACATTCTTCAACTCACAATGAAGTTATATCCTGATAAACCTATTGGAAATGAATTTTGCACTCAGTTGGAAATGCACTTAGTAAACATGGCCTACTGAACGTCCTAGTTTAGGAGTATAGTATACTTTAGTGTCTCAGTTGTTTGCCCATATGACTGTATGACTAATTAGGAGCTCTTGCATTGCAAGAGAAGATCATAAAAACCACATATATCTAAGATATAACAACAAAATTTGAAGAATGATTTCAACTAAATACATACCAGTTTCTCATCATTATGAAAAGGAAAAAAGTTGAGTCATCATAAATGACCATGTGAGTGTGTGTGGAGGGGGTATCCTTGTCCATACATAGCTCCTCTAGAACAGATTTCTATTTGTAGGTAGTATTTATATGAGATTCCCTTTCTTCATGTTCGACTCACTCACTCTGAAGGCCATTTTAAGATACTACAATAGTCCATAAGACTTCCTGAGTCATGGCTTATTTCTTGTTTTGATTTGAAATTATAATCCTTCAGAATCACATTTCAAAGTGGGAGGTCATATATGAGAGTCCCCCCCCCATTGAATAAATCTGAAATTCATCTGCTTTCTGTGTAATTACTGAAAAGCAAAGCTTATCTTCAGCCTTTCCACTGGATCAGTGGACATAAATTGTTTATTATATTCTCAGGTACTAATGCTACTAAGATTTTAACTCTCCTCACTATAATTGTTGCTCCTCATTATTTACTGGAAATTATCAGATGATGAAGCTCTGCTGATACTTAAAGTCATGAAATTATACAGATAATGAATGTAAAAGAACAGAAGCTGTCTAGAAACTAAATGGAACATTCCCCCTTTTAGGCCGTGGTATGAGAGAGAAGCATCCAGTTTCCACTGTTCAAACACAACCAGGGAGCAGAAGCATTTAGTGACACTAGGAGAATGCCCCATGAGAGTGGCATAATAAAAGGTCAGGAGAGGGGCTGGTTAATGGCAAGAAACAAAGCGAGCAAACAAACAAAAGCCCTGAACAAATGTCAGATGGGTAGAGCGTGAGAGATGGTCACAGGAGATCATAGTGGTGATGGTTGCAGCCCTCCAAGAGATGTTTCAGGGGAGGGCAGTTAGGGAGATGACCCCTTACTGGAGTTGGCTTGAAAGAATGTGAGGAAGGACACCAAAACAAGTGATGCTTGTAAGGTAATGCTGGTGAGGATGTGGGCAAAAAAGAACCTCTGTTCACTGCTTCAGGCATTATGGAAATCGGTATGGTGATGTTTCAAAAGCTAAAAATAGAACCATCATGTGACCCATCTATACCATTTCTGGGCATATACCCAAAGGACTCTATGCCCTACTACAAAAATACTTCCTTATCTACATTCATTGCTGTTCTATGCACAATAGCTAAGAAATAGAACCAGCCTAGCTGTCCATCAATGGATGAATGAATAATGAAAATGCTGTGTGCATATACAATGGAATTTTGTTGAGCTATACATAAAAATGAAATTTGAAGGCCAATGGAGGGAAATAAAAAAAAGTACACTGAGTAAGATACCCAGACCCAGAAAGACAAATGCCACATGTTCTCTGTCATATGTGGATCCTAGCTTCAACTCTTTAGATCTGTGTGTTTAACTTGGAGCACCTATCAAAAGCCAGGAAAACAGAAAGGGGCTATTGAGTGGTGAATGCCTTAAGAAAGTGGAGTTAGGCAGATGCGGGCAGAGTACAGGAGATAAAATGGATTGATCAGGTTTTGGGGTTTGGGGCAATAAGAGGAGAAGGGGGTGGTTAATCAAAATGAAGTTCATATGAAAAAAGTCATAGGGAAGCCTACTATTTGTAAGCCAATTAAAAGTATAAACTGAAAAAATAAGAACTAGAAGAGCAATCTTGCTTGATTGGATAGCACCACTCCTAGAAGCCATGGATTATTAAACAAAACCCCCAGTATCAAATATGTTGTTTTTATGAGTTTTGGTTTTTTGGTCAAAGGGTTCCTCGAGGCCCTTAAAATTACATGTTCTTGCCATTCTTCTTGGTTGTCCACCAGAATGAGATGATAAAACTCTACTGCTAAAGACATCATCTACTTTGGTTATAAGATATAGAGAAGTCACACCAGAACTGAGCTGAAAACATTCCTCTTTTTTCATTAGCTTTCATAATGCTGAAAGGTGCTATGTAGGTACTAGGGGAAAAAAGGTATCAGTGGTCTTAACCCAGCTGTGAGTCCTATGAACTATAAATCCCACTGATGCCAAAAGATATGCCCACTGCTACCATAGTGCCTCAACCACTAAGGTAGCAACCAACATCACTCTTACTGGAATTGGGGAACACATTGCAGGAAGGAATTCACATGTGGTATTATAATCCCTGTAAAATCCATTGCCTGTGGATGTCATGAGCCCTAGGAGGGAACCGAATATCATCATTTAGCTAAGTGTACATGGCATCGAACTATAATTGCTACTATTAGCTTAAACAGAAAACTGACTCTTTACATTGAATGGTCATAATATAGACATTCTTGGCTGCCCAATGTGCTGAGAAGAAGGGACAATTCAGTTCAACCCTAAATAGGGCATTTATGCCATCAAGTCTAGGCTCAGAGAAGTGGCATATTGATTTCCAAAGTGGCTGTACAAGTTTGCATTCCCACCAACAGTGTAGGAGTGTTCCCCTTGCTCCACAACCTCTCCAACATAAGTTGTCATCAGTAGATTTGATCTTAGCCATTCTGACAGGTGTAAGATGGTATCTCAGAGTCGTTTTGATTTGCATTTCCCTGATGGCTAAGGATGTTGAGCAATTCCTTAAATGTCTTTCAGCCATTTGAGCTTCTTCTGTTGAGAATTCTCTGTTTAGCTCTATAGTCCATTTTTCAAATGGACTGTTGGGTATTTTGATGTCTAGTTTCTTGAGTTCTTTATATATTCTGGATATCAGCCCTCTGTCAGATGTGGGGTTGGTAAAGATCTTTTCCCATTCTGTAGGCTGTCATTTTGTCTTATTGACTGTGTCCTTTGCCCTACAAAAGCTTCTCAGTTTCAAAAGGTCCCATTTATTAATTGTTTCTCTCAGTGTCTATGCTACTGGTGTTATACTTAGGAAGTGATCTCTGGTGCCAATGCATTCAAGACTACTTCCTACTTTCTCTTCTATCAGGTTCAGAGTAACTGAATTTATGTTGAGGTCTTTGATCCACTTGGACTTAAGTTTTGTACACGGTGACAGATATGAATCTATTTGCAGTCTTCTACATGTTGACATCCAGTTATGCCAGCACCATTTGTTGAAGATGCTTTCTTTTTTCCATCGTACAGTTTTGGTTCTTTGTCAAAAATCATATGTTCATAGGTGTGTGGATTAATGTCAGGGTCTTCAATTCGGTTCCATTGGTCCACATGTCGGTTTCCAGGATGTTTTTAGTAAGAGATCCATATAAACAAACTTAATTGAAACAGTACAGAGAAATAGAATTGCCAAAGGGGGAGGAAATCATTCTTTGAAACTTGAGTGGAAATAGGATCCAACTCCCCTGGGAGGAAAGGGGTTGGAAAGACCACACGTTTCTGCAACCAGAAAGAGGGACTAGAAGGGTTGGAGAAGGTGGTGATGCCCTTTAAATGCTTCTGTTTTCTCGGAGATGGAAGTTTCAGGAACAAGTTCAAAATGGGAAGTAAGAGTAGCACTGTGAATGCAATGGACAAGCTCAGTGAGATGATCAGGGGGCACTCCAGGTCCACACAACAATCAGAATAAGAGTGCACCATTTTTTTTCTTTTTTTGGTTTTTCGAGACGGGGTTTCTATGTGTAGCTTTGGTGCCTTTCCTGGAACTCACTCTGTAACCCAGGCTTGCCTCGAACTCACAGAGATCTACCTGCTTCTGCCTCCCCAATGCTGGGATTAAAGGTGTGCACCACCACTTCCCAGCAAGAGTGCATCTATGTTGGCTATATCACGTGCATATTTGAGTAGGGAAACATGTGCCTGAGTAATATGGAGGAAGTTAATCTGGGTTTTATGCAATTCTGGTCTGTCCTGTTGGCCTTAATATGAGACCTTCACCTCCTGTGTTTGGTGTAAACAGAGTCAAACAACATGCTCACCAACCAAAATGGAAATGTATTTTGCTGTCCAGTTCCAACAGCAACTTCCTGAATCTTAGTTAATTATTCTGAAAGAAATCCCAAAGGAAATCATAAAGCATGGAATGCTCCTATAATTTGTCAATTGAGAATCTAGATGGGATTTTAACTAATGAATCAGTTTAACCTGATTCAAGTGAGCAAGCCCTCTCAGTGCATGCAAAATTCCAGTTAAATCTTGTTAAGCTGGACTGTGGGGAGATCACATGCCCAACATCCCCAGGCAAATGTTGAGGAGACTTTCAGATACATGTTATTGAGTCTAACGACACATCTGGAAAACGGGCTGAAGGGTGAACATAAGCTCAGAGAAAATGTGAAGAATAGACTCCTTCAAAGTAGCAACTAAGATTGGATATCTATAAATTAAGTTACAAATGAGCAGCAACTGTGCACAGAAAACAAGTGAAAGACAAAAACTTCTGAGGGACTTAAGTGTCACAATGGAGAAGCATGTTACTATTTCCGGTTTTAATAATGTAAATGTGTCCATTCATCTCTGATACAATCTGCAATCAGAATCTCAATCTCAGAAATTGCCATGGCTTGGATGTGGTTTGTCCCTGTCAAAGCTTATTGTCCAATGTAATGATACTAAAAGTGGTAGGGCCTTTGAGAGGTGAGGCCTTCTGGGAGATGACTGGGGTAGGGACCCTTTGTGAAGGGATCATGCAAGTCTTGTGAAGTTCCCGTTATAAATGGGCAAACCTGTGGCCTCTCCACTTTCTGATTCTCTTGACACATTCTCTCTGGCCATCACTCTTTGTCTCTAACCCCATGAACCCTCCACACAACTTCATGTATCATGTTGTGATCTAGCCAGGAGATCCTTGTCAGATTCTTGCACTATACTATTTGTTCTTCTAGAATTGGAGTTGTGAGTCAAATAAGTCTGCTTTCTTCATGACTTACCTATCATCAGGCCATTCTATTATAGCTACAGGGAGTGGGCTAAGATAATAATTACAAAACAATGTTAACTGATATTATAGTACAATACTAATAAATAGTAACAAACAATATTAATTAAAACTATTTATGTATTAATACAAATACTCATTATGTCCCAAATATTGTTCTAGGTGCTTTTTTTTTATCAGTTTATATCATGCTTACAAACACTTTTTGAGGCCTGAACTAGTATAATCACTTTATAGATGTTGCATCAGAGGCATAGAGAAATTAATAATTTTCCAGAGGTCACACAGATGCTTAGTAAAAATAATGAGATTTGACTCAGGTTCTCTAGCTTGAGGCTATGCTTTTAATCATTGCATTTCATTGCTTCTAGATGGATGATAACAGAAATCACAGTGGGCTTGTTTTGGAGGCAGAATCTGATAGGCTTATTTTAAACATAATCTGAATAATACAAATGGGAAAAAGCTGGAGATGGTTGATAATTAGGGAGATTAATGTTTTAAATATTCAAATTCAGCTACTGTCTTCACTCATTCAAAAAATATATCTATGCCTTATCCAGTTTTATTCTAGGTCACAGCAACAAGGCAGTCTGGAAAAGACAAAACCATTTGTTCTCTAGAGGCTTATATTCTTGTCGTGGGGCAGGGGGAAGCGACAGAGAAATAAATTACCAGGCAATAAACTCTATAAGGAAAAAAAGACAGCAGAATGAGATGTAAAGAATGCGGGTGGAGGGGATCAGGAACCACCTCCTTGATCAAAGCACGCTTGAGAAGAAACCTGAAGCACAAGGCACCTTATGAGAGTGGCTGGGGGAGCAAAGCCCTGACCCACCCCAAAGGGATATGTGCCATACTTGTGAAAGCACAGGGAAGCCCATGATGTCAGCAGATGTGAGGGAAAGTGGTAGAAAATGAGGTCCAGGAGGGAGATGGGAAGGGTGAGATATCAGGGAACGCTACCTTTAACTCTGAGTGAAGTGGGGAAAGTGACATGGTCTGATCCATGTTTAGTATAAAGTGGCCATTCAGGATGCTGTGCTCAAAACGAATCTCCAACGCCTCCATGGAAGAACAGTGGACCCTTGATGGACAGATGACACCACTGATCTTGACTGGATGCATCCAGTGTAATAAAGGTATGGACACTGATAACTGAGAATCTGTTTCCATCATTCCCAAAGCAGGAACTAATGAATACAGAGTTCTGGAAGCCAGGAAGAAATATCACTGAGCAATGGGCATGCTAGAAAAGCCTGTGAGATGAGTTTCCTACTTGATTGTCTAGGCATCCACTTTCCACTGCATGATGCTGCTTTGTGAACAGCCAGAGGGCTTCATCACCTACAACGATCCACTTCCAACCAGGTGACAGCCCTTGGTTGCACAGGTGGTGCAGTAGGACACTGCATGCTGGAAATCTGGTGCCCATAAGTTAAACTACAAAGATGGTGAACAAATACAGGAGTCTGGCAGCATGCACAGGATTGTAACCTGAGCATCCGCAATCCAGACTAGCTCACCTACTAGCGCACACTGGGTAGCAGATGTGGGACAGTTCCAGGAGGCACTGGCAGCCTAGCTGCTTCCAGGAATGGAGAGCTAAGCTCCCAGTGAGGTTAGCAACAGAAATTTAGCTTTGACCTATGTGATGGGGACAGACTTAAACCGGTAGGATTTGCCTACTGGTCAGCACTCTGTACAGATCCAGGCTTCTTTATGAGTAATAAAAGAGAAAAATATCATTTTGACATCATGAAGAAATGCCAAGAGAGGTGTCTACTACGTAGCTAGACCGGCCTAGCAGTACAGGTCTGTATTCTAACAACTCAGGAGGCTGAGGCAGGAGGACTGTAAATTCAAAGCTTTTCTGGGCTGCACAGTGAGTCTAAGGATAGACCAGAGAATTTAGTGAGACTCTTTCTCAGTGTAAAAAAAAAGTAGAATAAGAAGTAGGGGTTTGTGGTTCAATGGTAGAGCAGTTGCCTAGCCTGTATCACATTCAATTCCCACTTACTGAGAAAACAAAATAAAACATGGTGTTGGTTTTTTTTTTTTAACTCAATGAAAAGGTTTGTGTCCTTGGAAAATGGGCACAAATTTCATCACTGAATTTCCTCAAATACACATGATATGGTCATTGTCAATCCAAGCCCAATCAAGCAGGTCAGCCTTTGGCAGTGTTCTTTACAAATATACCACAGACAGACTTGCTGAATGTCAGCTCATGATACACTGATTTAGATGATCCAAGCAGTATAAGACACTAAGGACTATGTTAGGTATTCCTGAGAATCCTACTTTCCCTTAACATGCTAACAGTACTATTCTATGAATGAACTGAAATGCTATGTCTGACTGAATTAATTTTTTTTCATTTTTAGGTGAGGCAATATATTTTTATTTATTATATAAACCTCTTTGAATCAGAGTTTTCTGTTACTTGAGGCCAAAGGCATCTTAAGTATATGGTTGTCTTGTATCAATGAATTTCATGTACTGTGCATATTTAAGGTTTACATGACCTTGCAGCATACAGTAGATAATGAGAAGGTCAGGGCAATAAAATTAGCTATCCATCATCTCACAGTTACCTTTCATGGCAAGAACAACTACAGCCTGTTCATATAGTGTGGATATCAAATGCAAACTTCCTAATGCTAGTTCCTATGTTGTACATTAGCTCTCTAGACCTGGTCATCCTACATTCATTCTACTCTGTCCTTAGATCTACATCCTCCAATTTCTCTTCATCACTCTTTTTTTTTTTTGAGATAGGGTTTCTCTATGTAGCTTTGTGCCTTTCCTAGATCTTGCTCTGTAGCCCAGGCTGGCCTGAAACTCACAGAGATCCGCCTGGCTCTGCCTCCCGAGTGCTGGGATTAAAGGGCCGTGCCACCACTGCCTGGCTTCTCTTCATCACTCTTTATCACCATCACTTTGTTTTGATTTGCTTTTGGACTTTTAGAATATTCAATTATTATTTTTTTAAATTAGTTTACAGAGGACTAGGTTCCCACGTTGGGTTTTCATGTTTTATTTTGGTCTTTTCTCCCATCCCACCTCTCCGTCTTCACCCCTTCTCTTGGTATTCATTCTCTCCAGTGTTATTGTTCTTTCTGTTTTGTTCTATTGTCTTTCCTACCCCTTACCTTGCTCTCATGAAAGCTTTTTTATTTTATCCAGCCACGTAGGTCCTTTCCAACTTTCCTGGCCTTTACCCATATTTACCTCCATCTTCACCATCATTTTGTTTTCTAACTCTGTATATTTGATTTTCAGAAACATTCCACATATAAAGAAGCTTGTGCCTGTCCTTTCTGTGCCTGGCCTGTCTCATTTAGTATAATATCCTCCAGGCTCATCCACCCCATGGCAAATGTGCATATACCTGTGTATGAACATATAATAGTTATCATATAGATTTACATGCACCAAAGCTTTTTTAATCAATTCACTCATGGATATATACTGAGATTTCTTCTTACAATATACTTTAATATTCCAAGGGTTTTTCTTAGTGATCATAATGCAGGCCAGATTCATGCAACTTCCCTATAAGTCAGCAAATCCAGACACATGGAATACCTCACTGGGTTCAATGTCAGTACTATAAATGTTTTAGTCAGAAGCAACATTATGAAGGTGTTAGTTTTCAGCAACATTCACTTTAACCATAATATAAATGAAGTTAATTTTATTCATTCACATTTGATGATTTTTAGAAAAACATATTTGCTGTAAAGTTTGTATGCTCATGAATGAAAAACTATTAATTTTAGGTGAGAGATTGTTTATTCTGTGAAGTCTGATTTTCATGACTCCTCTTTTAAGGAGCAGTGATACAAGATGGCTAATCTATACCTGGACACCCTTTCACATGATCCTAAGGGATAATCCCCCAGAGAAACATGTTTTCCAAGTTTATTACTGAAAACAAGCCAGAACCAGCCCTCCATGGTCTACCTGTACCATCTCACCTCTATTCTATTCTTAATAAGCTATCTGTTATGGTTTTTACATTTTAACACGAACAAAGGCAACTATGGAAACAAGAAGAAATCTTATTCCTCGGGGAGCTAAGGTAGAAAACTCCTGAATTTAAGTCTTATCCAGTCAGGGAAGTAAGGCTTACTCCCAAAACAACAATACAACCCACAAAAGGCACATGCCAACAGGTGGCTGTGTTTATTGAAGACTCATAAGTAGAGACAACAAAGACTTTTGGCATCCGTTGCCTGCCACCCTGAATGAGGTACCCAGCCACGTCTCTAGCTTTCCCTTTAAGACTAACAGTTATCAGCTGGCCCGTGGTGGTGTGGGCCTTTAATCCCAGCACTTGGGAAGCAGAGGTAAGTGGATCTCTGTGAGTTCGAGGCCAACTTGGTCTACAGAGCAAATTTCAGGACAGCCAGAGCTGTTACACAGAGAAACCCTGTCTCAAAAAGTCCCCCCCCCTCCAAAAAAAGAACAGTGGTTATTATTTCATTGTTGTCATGTCTGTTACACTAGAAGTTTCCACAACTGTGGGGCAGGGCTGGTGCTCATGGTGTCACACAAATATCTCTTATGACTACGGAGGTAATGATGTTTTCGCTTAGATTCCTCTGCAGATGTTCTGGCTAATATAGGCACACTCCTTTAATTTGTTGTGGCCACCAAGGACAACAAGATCCTTACAGTACTGTTTGTTATTTTTATTGCCTGACAACAAATTTCACTTTCTATTTTTTGCCTCAGAATAAAAACACATAACTGATTATCTATGGTCAATCTGTTGGAAAATTGGCTATGGAAAATGAAGGACTATTCAATCACCGTGGGAGCCTTATTGGCTAATCAAATTTATATTCTTCCTAACAGACACTCTCCATCCCATTGTCCTTTCCTTCCCAGGCAAAGGAAACCCATTACTGCTTTATCTGTTCTTTTCCTGGAAACCTAAGGGGCACTGAGGATGGGAACTCCACCCTAGTGCAAGAGATGAGCTCTAGTGAGAGAGGTCAATCAGACTGTCACCAGCCCTTTGCCAAAATGTTTTCATGTTTCAGGGTGAGGCTAATCAAGACTACAGGGACTCTTCATCTAATTGGACCCCTTATTCTGGAGGGGCTTTTGTTCCAAGGTGATGAGAGATTCTCTGCCTGTGTCTTTGATCTCTGCCCATTTCTATTTCATGCAAGCTGACGGGGGGGGGGGGGGGGGGCAGGAAATGTGATGCCTGTTACTTCCTGTGCTCATCTGATAGGAGAACTTGGTTTGAAGGTAAACTGGCATTTCAGAAAGACCCTGGCTTTACCTGCTTAAAGCCTGTCTACTTTCTCCTACCTTCCTATAAAAGACACAATCGTTTCTGCGTGGTTAACGTCAGTTTGTGGGGCAGAGTCTACAGATGAGAGCATTAAACGTTTCAGCTCACTCAGCAGCTTATAATAAGGAATCCAGATACTTCACGGGAACAAGTAAAAATTTTCAATCAGGCTTCTTTCATTTTTTCAGAGTTCTCATCTATGTTAAGACTATCATAGAGTCAAGTTCCGTCTCAGATGTTCAACTTCGAGATCAAAGGAAAATGGCATAAAACTCTGAAAGTAAACAGAGACAATCCTTCTAGCTTTTCCAAGTTATAAATGCCAGGACTTTAATCCACCAGGGAAGCACAGAGTGTATTTCTAGCTTCAATTTCCACTCAACATTCAGTGAGCCTCCCATTTATAAATCACGGATAGCCTCAAAGTCCACCCTTGATCTCCATCCCCGAGTAGACACTAGCCTGTTACTCGATTCCCATTTTCAGCACCATTTCCAAAACCAGTTGTCTGAAGTTTCTCTCTTCTGTGTTTCTAATTCTGGCAGGTTTCTCTGTCCTGCTGAGATGACTCTCACCATGGTGGCCTCCTTTTGGACAAATCCAGTGAACACATTGTATCTTCCTCGGACTTAGCTTCCTTCTTGAAAAGGTTTATTCTCTAGTCATCTCTTGTACTTTGAACTTTGGTTGGTCCTCCCAGTCCCCTGATTATTCATCATACTGCTGCCTACTGGCTCTTTCTCTCCTCGATTTCAGAGTGTATCTATATTCCCTCTGCTCCACCATGAACTTGCTCCATCTGTACCCTGACAGAAACCTTTTCAGCACCCCTCTATCCTACATACCATCTCTATGCTCATAATTTCTAGGTCCCTACCTCTGAACAGTTCTTTCCACTGAGCTCAAGGCTGATATATGTGAACACCTATCTAAGAATTCAGCTAGATGCTCCACGGCATTTATTATTTAAAATCACTACATGAGACGATGACCCACTTCCCTCAAATCCTCCAGAGGCCTCCCCAACTGATAGGACCAGAATATGCCTGTTAGTTCAAGCATCTTTGACTTTCCTCCATCTTTTTGGCATCCGCCTCAAAATATATCCTCATTTAGGTGACTCATCAACTGTCTGGCAGCTCCTAAGAGGTCTGCCCCACTGCAGAGACACCTCACCTTCATTTTCTGAGTCAACTTTTCCCACCCTTTGGTTCTTAATCCACGCAGAAGGCAGAATTACCTCTTTAAACAGGTCATGGGGCTGAAAGGATGGATTAGCCAAAAAGAGAGTATTGCTCTTGCAAAGGACTTGATTTCAGTCCCCAGAATCCATGCTGAGGCCCACAATTACCTGTAACTCTAGATCCAGGGGACCTGACTCCCTCTTATGGCCACTTTGGGCTCTGCACCCATGTGCATGAGAGACAGACACACAGACACAGACACAGACACACACACACACACACACACACACACACACACACACACACACCTCTTTAAATAAATATTTATTTTTTTAAAAAGCCATAGGTTTTAATACCTGCTGAAAAGCTACCAATAGATTTCTTTGATTCTTGGACTAATATCCATATTCCTTGTTGTAGCCCAGAAAACTTTGTGAAAGTAGCTTCTGCCAGCATTTCCGGCATCTTCTTTCTACTTCATTCATTATGTTTCAATTATTCTAGACTTTCCTTTTATGCAGTAACCTCACATCCATCAGTTTCTTTTTACTTGCTTTCCTTTCTACTTATCACATCACCTTTACATACATGGATCAAATACATCATTCAAGTCTCAGTTTAAATGGTGTCTTAGTTACTGTTTTATTGCTGCAAAGAGACAGCGTGACCAAGACAACTCATAAAAGAAAACATTTAATTGGGAGCTTGCTTACAGTTTCAGAGGCTTAGTCCATATCATCATGGCAGCATGCAGGCAGACAAGGCACTGGAGAAGTAGCTGAGAGCTACTTCCTGATCTCCAGGCCAAGAGAGACACTGGACCTGGTGTGGGTTTCTGAAACCTCAAATTCCACCCACAGTGACAGGCTTCCTTCAACAGAGTCACATCTACTGCAACAAGACCACACCTTCTAATCCTTTAATCCTTTCAAACAGTTACACTCCCTGCATTCAAATGTATGAGCCTATGGGGGCTATTCTTATCCAAATTACCACATGCGTCAATTTCTTGACCCTTCCATCTAAAAGGGCTAGTCACATGCTTTCAGTCAACCCTCTTAATCTTATTGTCTGTTTTATCTTCAGCACAGTGCTTAGCTCCATCAAAAATAATCATTTTTGTTTAACTGTGGTCTCTTGGTTCATTCGGCACCTGGAACAGAATCTGGCTGGCTGCTAGTATGTACTGAGCGCACTGAAGAAGGAAATCCAGATGGAACTGTTTTTCCATCTGTATTTATCCAGGAGCTGTCTCTCTGGTTTTTCTAACACATCCACAATAAGAAATGGCATCAGGAGTGATGCTTCAGTCTGAGGTCACCCATGGCTTCTTTCTTATGTGCCTCTGGCTCTCTTTTCCTGTCCTCTCTGACATTTGTCCTCTGCTGCAGCCACACACAATCACTTTCCAGTCACATATGTGCTTCACCTTTCCTGTCTCCTTGCCACTTGGCTGTTCTGTTTTCCATGAATCACAGTCAACCGACCCTTCAAAATCGGTCACACACTTCTTTATCAAATTAGTCAGTAACTCCACTATCTCTAGCACATGACTCCATGATTTTTTTCTCAGACTGTGGCAAAGTTATATACTTATAATCATGTCTCCCAATTAGAAAAAATACAGATTCATATTCATATTCATCCTTTAAACCAGCAGTTGACAGCAGGTAGGTATTCAATAAATGTATTGAACCAAATCAACTTGACCTACTAACATGTGAAAATATAAACAGAGCATCAACTACTTTCCCCCAAATGAATAAAGCTTAAGAAAAAAAATAATGTTTTATATTATTAAAAAACTACATTATCAGCATCACATAACGCTATTTATCTTGTAAGTTTGTTCACATTCTCATTCTTAAAAATCATAAAAATCTAGAAGCCTGAAAGTGTTAATAACTTTTCCAAAGTTATAAAACTATTAAGCTCAATGTTTAGAAATCAAATACACTATCATTAGAGAAACAAGACCAGCTAGACTCCCATGCAGCAGACAGGATCATAGGGACCAGCTTCACTTAGAAGAACCCTGTGATCTGTCACTCCAAGTGCTATCCAGACTCTGGTCTGCAGAAGTGACCAGACTGGAAGGATGAGTCACCCTGGGCCTCAGTTATACCCCAGTCTCAGAAATTTCTCTTCAGAGGCCTTTGTTTTCCTACCTGAGCAGAGGTGAGAGTATTTCTTGTTTTCTCAACTAAGGGCACCCTAATCAGAAGTCA
Source organism: Peromyscus attwateri (assembly GCA_902168425.1). Classification (NCBI taxonomy): domain Eukaryota; kingdom Metazoa; phylum Chordata; class Mammalia; order Rodentia; family Cricetidae; genus Peromyscus; species Peromyscus attwateri. The sequence continues at coordinate 44,984 of CABHPP010108193.1, forward strand.
TCATTAATCCCAACAAGTCACACTCCTTCAAAAACCAACATACTCAGACTTGAACTTGTCCAAACGCCATTTCCTACCTTGGGCATGCAGATCAGCAAATGCCCCGTTGTCTGAGATCTTTTAGCAGAGCTTCTGTCAGGCTGGACCTCTGCAGAAAGGGCAAGCTGAAATGGCTGGAGGTGAGAGAATAAGGGGGCAGAGAGAACAAGGACATGTTAATAGAAAAGCCCACCTTAAGGGTATTTTCATTATAAAGTCATCACACACTGTTAAATCAACAAAGCTGTTTAGATGTGTTAAAATATGATATAAGCTATTCTTGGTATGCATGAACTGTGTGAGCTGGATTTATGCACAATCTAAAGGATAGTCACCAGCCACAATCAGTGAAATTTTCATGAGTCCACTTAGGGTGGAAGGGTCATTTGTAGATAAAACATCATATTTCTATTTTAATGTCACTCTGGCTAACCCAAATGAATGCTCAGAATCAGAAAAAAAAAATGTTATTTCAACATGATAAAATTACAGTTTCCATGAATGAACTCACTGACCACTTAGAACGGGCATTCAGTTGAACTTTATGGCCATGATATGAATTTTGAAAGATTACAATGCACGAGGTGCAGGTTTAAAGCAATCATATTCTTGAGATACATGAAAGTAACAGCTATCCACACTGTATCCCATCCCTATGGAATAAAACCACATGCCTAAAAAATAGTACTGGTTGGGTTTCCGGTTTTTCTGATTAGGTAATATTTTGTTTTGTTTTAAAATGGAACCACACACCGTAGGTCAAGACTTAGCTTTTAAAGTGACAATATTCCACAGTTATGCTTACCTTTCCTTTGACCATTACTCGAACATAAGTTGGCTGCACATCAACCTCAATTAACGAGATATCCATGTACCTTCAAAATTAAGCATACCACATCTAGTAATTGTCAAAGAAAACATTCAGTAAAACATGAAAGCACCCTTACAAGACCACTTTAGATGAAGAAAGTTTAAAATGTCCACATTAAACTGGTCCTAAAATACTAGCCTTAAATTATTCCTAGTCCAGAGGAAATTCAATATATCAGCAATTTCATTTTTAGACATACAAGTACACTTGGCATTGATTGCCCCTAGCCCAAAAATATCTGAGGTCTGAAATGCCAGAGGTTTGCAAAAAAAAAAAAAAAAAAAAAAAAGGCTTGTCATATTCCTCCATGAATATTTTATTTTAAGCCCCTAGGATTTCAGTAGCTGGGAATGCTGAATCCACCACACTCTGGGCCAACAGTCACCAGCTCTCCTTTTCAGACGCCTCGGTACCCTGCAGCTGTTTCACAGGTGCACTGGACCTGCACCGCTGGAATGGCAGCTGCTTCCCCTAGAAGGTACAAGCAGCTGAACAACAGTGCCTTCCAGGGACGGCAGTCACCCAAGGCTGGGCCTTTCTTTTCTCCTGGCCAAATGCAACAGCCAGATTTTACACCACACGTTAAAATAAGTTTAGTCAAGTAACTATATTTTAAAAACTGATTGTGAATATAAGAAAATGGGGCAATGATTCAAAAATCACAAATATTAAGACAGGGAGTGCTCAGCCAGAGGGCTGGGGTGGGGACCAAAGGCCCAAGCTTTGGAGTCATATAGGTTTGTGAGGAATTGACTCCTCTGATTCCTACTTCACGACCTTAGACCACATTCCCAAGCTCCTGCTCAATCTGTTTCTTTCTCTGTACAGTGAAGAGCACTCTGCCCTCTAAAAGTGCTATGAAGACACATTAGCAGTGTCCCTTAGACAGTTCACATTAATAAAGTATTATGTCATTAGCTCTTAAGCTGTAATAAAAAGAGGACAGAGTCCTCTCCCATGCTTGGGATTCTCATGTGTTCACCAGCACCTGCCCACAGGACCTTTGTCTGTTTTCTACCAGTTCTTTATAGAGCAAACTACCTCTCATCTCCCAGTTCACATTGCTCAGGGCAACAAGTTCTGCTGGCCACCTCACACTGCCAACCACCAGCCTTACACCTGATACTCTTGTTTCCCTGAGCTCTCCCTTCTAACATACTTTCCTACCTAGAGCCTTCCTCCCTCTGTAGTTACTCACTAGGTGTCTGACCGCTTAATGCCTGTGTCCTAAGCTGGAGGTATAAGATAACAGAGAGCTGTATCTATATGGAATATGCTGGTGACAATCTCCTTATGCCTCCCACAGGGGAAGCATGCTGTGGTTTTTGAATAAATCCATTATGAATGGGTTGAACTTCATAGATAGTCTCATGTGTTGATAAACTCCAGAAATAACCTAAAAGTGAGATCTGCAAAGGGTGAAACTATGAATATTTACCCCCAAAACAACAACAACAAAGAAAACCAGAAATGGAGGCTGGAGTGTTGTAAGAATGACGGGTATGAAATCAGTATGGGAAAGACGGGGTTTCCTTCAAAGGCAGGGAAGAGCAAGCAGCAAGTAGGCAGAGATTGGAGTAGATGGTGGGAAAGAGCATGAAAAATAGGACAGCATCGAAGACTAACCCCCATTCAGCCTAGCCAAAGTGAAAACAACACAAGCACCCAGAAACTGAGAAATAAACAGTATGTAGTATATCCGCACAATGGAGTATCATGAAGCCATACAAAGGAAGGAGATTCTAACACGTGACACAAATGGATAAACCATGAAGGCACAAAGGCCATACACCGTATGACTCCAACTATATAAAATTTCTAGCACATGCTCATTTAAAGATACAGAACTTACATTAGTGACTACCACGAGGAAGAAGAAATGAAGACTGCTTGATAGATATGGGGTTGAGGTAACAATGTCTAATGGTTAAACAACACTGTGACGTTACCAAGTGCTACTGAATTGTATATTCTGAAACATCTTGACATGGAATATGTTATGTTATGTGTAATTTGCCACAATTATAAAAAGCAAAGTTGGAAGAAGACCTAAGCGATTATGGTCCGGCTTCTCCAATTATTGTTTACTTTGACAAAAGTCACTCTCTGAAAAAAACACCTTTTCCTAGATCGTTACAGACTATCGGTCTCTCTCACCTCCCACAGCTACTGCCATATCAAATGAAACACAGAACATGTAAGAAGCCATTAACTACACACAGGCCTTTACTAGATCTTTCATGGACTCCATTATCCTCTCTCCCTCCCTCCCTCTCTCCCTCCCTCCCTCCCTCCCCCCCTCCCTCCCTCCCTCCCTCCCTCCCTCCCTCCCTCTCTCCCTCCCTGTCTCCCTCCCTGCCTCCTTCTCTCCCTACAGCTATGGTCCTCCTAATAGGCACTGGCTACTATTTCAGGTACTAGAGGTGTACAGGCCAAATAACATTTCTTCCTTGACCTCAGAATTTAAAAACACACAAAAAAAATCTTTACTTTGTCCAAAAGTAAGCAAAGAGCAAGGAGTGGAGGGAAGATCTGGGGAAGTGGCAGGCCCTGTTCTTCTCAGACAATGGGCAGGGTCCTCTCTCATAAGGTGACATCTCATCAGAGGCTGAAGGACAGAGACATTGACAATGAGAATGGCACAGGCACAGGGAAGTGGGCTCACATGGAATGAAATGATCGGAGGTCACCAGGGCAGTAATCCAAATCTAACACTGTCAAGCAATGAGGTGGAGTGACCTGGATAACTTCAGGTTTGTGTTACAGGAAGGGTAGGGGATGATACAGGCTGAGTGTTGAATGTCAAGCCCCAGGATGTTTAGAAGAGAGAATTAATAGTCTGCTGTGGCCATGAGGGGCAAACAGGTCACCTTGCCACTGTAGTCATGCCTGTCCACTGGAGAACCAGTACAACTGAGAACCAGTCATAATGTGGGGAGCTCAGAGTAGAATGTCTTTGTGATCAAGGACTCTAAGGTGGGATGAGGAGAAGGCTGACCATCCAAGGCTCATTGTTCTGTCACAGCATTTTGTAAACCAAAGAGGGCTGTCCAAGTAAAGTAACAGACCTAGAGCAAAGGGTACTTGAGATATGAGCATCAGAAAATACCATAGCTCTGAGAATCCGATCAACTCTGCCTGCATGATTCAAAGGTCCATAGCCATGGGGCTGTGGGATTATTGGTTCCTCCTTTATAATCTTTGTGCATTTAAAATTACAGTGAGGGAATGTAGAGATGGCTTGGTGGCTAAGAGCACTTGTTGATCTTGCAGAGGATCTGGGTTCAGGTTCTAAGCACAATGGCTCATGACCACCTGTGACTCCAGCTCCAGGGACTCCAGTGCCCTATGTTGTCCTCTGTGGGCACCAAGCATGTACATGGTGCACATACATTCACACAGGCTAACATTCATGCATATAAAATAAAAAGAAATCTTTTTTAAAAAATTAAAGTGAGCACTCTATCTCTTTAAAACAGAAAACCGACTTTCATTTCTGTGTTTCAGAACTCAAGGGGTTGCTACCTAGAAAGAAATCTAATGGGAAAGCCATAGGACTGAATATATAAAATGCTTTACCTATAGACGGCCAGGTCCAGGATGATCTGGTTGTGTTTCTCATCATCTTTCAAAGAGAAATCAAGTCTATAAAGGGCACATGGAGAGAGGTGGCTTTAGTACATTGTAAAGATAACCCCATCATATAATCAAAAGTAAATGACAACTGATATATAAAAATCCTTGATGCCAAACTTACTTTGCCAATTAGACAATAAGACATCTATGCTAATTTAAAATTTTTTTGAGACGTCTAGGAAGTCTATAGACAAATTACTCTTGCTGACTTTGTTGACATGTGAGTTTTTTAAGGAAAATCATATGCAAAGCACTAGCTTTGGTTTGGTGCAGAGATGGAGACACCTGGTGGCTGAAGTGCTCTTTTCCATTTAACTTGAGTTTGCCAGAACTCAACTAGAGCATGAGTGTCCTTCTGGGGGATAGAAATGCTACCTCTGTGTACTGTGCTTCCAATACCCCGTTCCTCAAGTCCCTGGCAGTCTTCCTTCTTTTTCCTTGCCACATTTATCATCCTCTTTCATGTTGCTATCCCTTTTGTCCTGGGAAAGGCTGAGACACAGCCAGTAATTTATAACATCTATTTTATAGTTAAAGAAAAGAGGTTCACAGAGGTGGAGATGCTCAGAGAAAAGGCACAGGAGCCTGGATAGGCAAGAGCCAAAGCCCCTGACCCTTCAGCTACATCCTCTGGCTGAGTCCTAAGTATAACTGCGACACTGGTAGCATATTCCACAGAATTACTTGGTCAGTTTCATTTTGAGCTTATTAAACCGTAATCAGTATAACCCACCAACATTAAACAATATACACTAAATTGTTTGGAAAATACAAATTAACCTCCAAATTTGGCTATTCGTTTCAGGTCTGCTGTAGCAAAGACACTTGTTGTTACCAACGATCTAACCATAGAGGGCTTCTTTAGCACTGCACTCCTTACCTCTTGGGAGCCTTCTGTGTGTGGTGGTCCTCTCTACTTACCCAACAATTCTACAGTCAGCTAATTTGAACTCTGTTCCTGTGTAACGTAAAACTAGTTTTAGAGGTTTTTTTTGTCTTTGCTTTTGTCGAGGATCACTAGGAAAGCCCCTACAATTTTCCCTTTATCTCTAGTAATAGAACCGCGTGAAGCACATGGCTATGCAGAATAAAGATACCATTTTCTACCCTCCCTTGAGCCAAGGTTAGGACATGTGAAGGAATGAGTTGGAGGCACCTCCCAGGAATTTCCCTTAAGAAACAACGTCAGTGTCCTTTCCTGACTCGTTTATTCAGCTGAGACTAACAGATGATAGTAACACATGAATCATGGAGACTACTTATCAAGCTTTTGTAATTGTCTAGGTAAAAGGTAGCACTGTGAAGGAGCTGATGCATAGTTGGTCTCTGGTACTACGGAAATAAAAGTACATGGCAATCATTGATAAAAGTCAGGGAGAGGAGAATAAGGAATCAAGGGATCTGGGCTTTAGTGCCAATGGGGAGATAACTGTTACTGAGATGGAGACAGTGGGAGGTAAGCATGGGGGAGAGGTGAGAGCAGTAAGTAGGGGGGATAGAAATCATTTATTCTTTTTCAGTCATGTACACCAGCAAAATGATGCCACCAAGCTCACCGAATACTGAAGTTTTGAACTCAGGGCAGAGGCAGGAACTTGTTATGCGTAGTGTGGATGCTGTAGTCAAAGCTAAAGGATTTATTTTTAATTATTGCCTTATGTTCTGGTCTACAAAGAGAGTGCCAGGACAGCTGGGGCTACACAGAGAAACCCTATCTCAAGGGAGAGCGAGAGAGCAAGAGCGAGGGGGGGGGAGGAGGAGGAGGAGGAGAAACACACAGTAAATTGTCAGAGACTGAGTACTAACAAGTACTCAGTCAGGAGTGCTGCAGGAGAGGAGTCACTGAGAAGTTAAGTCTTTGATGGTAAGAGATGCTGAATCAGTGAGCCAGCAAGGGGCCTAGGTTTTGACAGCAAGTTCAGCCATCATAGAAGAATGGTGTCTACCACAGGAAACAGAAGACACCTGGTTGATTTTGGTTTTTGTTTTTTGTTTTTCCAGTGAAGAAACAAGGTCTTTAACTAAGGCTATTAGGCCGTGCTGGAGATGAGGAGGAGGAAGAGGTGTGACCACTGCCTGCAAGTGACTGAGAGAATGTTTATCAGGACAGTACAGGGCAAACATTTGACTTGAGACCTGTGGCCTTGCACCTGCACAATGATCAGCAGGTAACGATGGATGCTTTACTCCATGCACACTGAGCAGGAGGAATGCTCAACATTAAATAAGGCCTGGATTTGTGAGTTGTTGATGATGGACAGGGGGAAAAGAGGGAGCTGAAGATTCTGCTGAGCATGAGTTTCTGTGAGGGATATAAAAGACCAAATCAAGAAGAGAACACAGTGTGGGGACCATAAGCAAAGCTGGAGAGTGGGTGGATTCCTGTGTGAATGGAGCCTGTGGCTGCGGGAGTGGAGGGAGTCCATGACACTGGGGATGATGCTCAGTGAGTTGATGAGGTTAAGGCTCAGCACATGGGCCACGGATGGCAGCAAGGAGAGGAATGAAGCCAGGATCTTGTGGCTGAGCTGACGGGACAAAAATACACCAAAAGTCACCAGGACTGAGGCAGAGAAATGGGGACCTAAGTGCTAGGATCTTCCATGAACTGAGAGGGCAGGTGGTGGGGGACTGACTGGGGTTATGTAGAAGACTAAGAAGAAGGGATGAACATTCAACAGGGGCTGGGGGATTTTAGGTAAAGGGAGTCAGATAGGCTGCACCTTGCTGTGGGCTATAACTTTACCTGAGGTTGGTGGAGAGAAAGAATTCAGTCAATGGTAGGAACAGAAGCTCTGGTCTTAGTCAGTGGACATAGATATACATTGCCTGAGGGAGGGAATGATGCTGGTGATGGATCTGTGAGATCCAGAAAATGCAGGTGGATGGCAGACAGGGACAGGGGGAAAGGAAATTGGGATAGATATAAGGGGATATAATTCTGACGAGGACAGATGACCTGGTACATGGAGGAGGAGTGGTGGCCAAGGAATGAAGGGACTAGGGGGCAGTAAAGAGTAATTTCTTCAGAGTCTTCTCAAGAGAACTGGCTTTAGGGCAGGTAGGGTAATTAGTATGGTAGAAAGAATGGTGCTCTGTACAAGAGTATGTAAGGTTCTGAGGGTCTGCCTTCTCCCCGTTGAAGCTGAAGATAGATTATCTTCCCATTAGGCTTTGAGGTTCGGTGAAGGCAGCTCCTGTCACATACACTGCTGCATCAGCAGTACGTAGGCTAGTGTCTGGAGCTGCATTCCTGTCTGCTAGATGAAAAAGGGGCATGCCACATGGGAGACTGGAGACCCAATCATGGAAATCATTACACTAGGACAGTGTGTATAAGCCCGATGCATCGGCTTAATAACTATGCAACTTTGGCCATATCGCTAACCTAAAGAGATGATATTCTGTGGGCCAAACATGCTTTCGGTGAAGATGAGCAATGCCTGGGATGACTCTAGATCGTCTTTGTTGTGGTAATGACATAACAAATGAAATGATGGCAATAAATGGGCTTTGAGTAATGAAATTAAGCTAATGAGATTTAGCCCATAGGCTTCTTATCTGTATTGTGATTATAAAAGGCACTGTGGGTATGTTCTCTAGTTTTCAGCTTTCAGACAGACAGACACACAGGGTAGCTCAGGTATTCTGAGACCCGAGGATTTCCATGTTTACCTCTCTCCTTGACTAAGGTATTTATAGCAGTGCCTTTCTCTAGCTTTTGAATGCTCTGTAGATGTATTCCAGGGGAAATGTAGACATAAAGGAGATGCCTTGACATTCTCAGACAGATTGCTTGTGACAGAGTTTCAAAAATTCATAAACACAACAATGATGCAGTGACAGTTTTCAGGCTTAAAACTGTATATGGTCCAAGATTTCATGGGATGCATAAATAACTTTGATTTCCATATGTCAGGATCGTTTTCTAGAAACCAGGAGAATTATGCACTAGAAATAACTAGAGATGTCTGGCTTTTAATCATGCACAAAATGACATTCCTGTTACACTCATCAAACTCATTCACAGTGGTCAACATGCTCTCATCAGAGCAAGCCTGTCACAGAGGCCACAGCAGTGTGTGTGCACTGGTGGACCCTCATTGTGTCTCCAGTTGTCCTCACATACTTGGCTTCATTGACATTCAGGACTTTCCCATCTTCAGTGACCAAAGTCCGGGGTGGTTTCACTTTCTTCTTATCTCTACTTCAGGTTGAAGGTGATGGGAGAGACCAAGGGGCAGGCATCAGTAGTCGAGGAAAACAAAATGAGTATAATCATTACTAATACATCTTTGTGAGATACTTCAAGAAACTTAATCAGGCACTTGTTACTATACTCACAATTCACTTACAGAGTCAGTCCTCTTAATTCTACACTGCTAGTCAAAAATCAAGCCAAGTTTTACATGGTTATAGCTGTATCTCCAAAGCAAAAATGTGACCAAGACAATTTGCCAGGGAATTTGAAGTGGGGAAGTAAATCCCCTTTCATGAAATACTCATGAATATTTAAATGAGTCTGTTTTATGCAGGATTTACCCAGATAACTGTCAATTCTCCACGTGTGTATATGAAACTTCTGCTTTAGTTAAAATTACAATTTTTGAAATACAAGCAAAATCTATCCTGTGGGAATAAAAATACTGATGCATACGGAACATGAAAGTGACACTTCTCACAGCATCATTTCCAGGGGCGAGTCCAGAAGTGCCAAGAACGTCTATCAATGCAGGACTGATTGGCTCCACAGTGCTACATAACATTAAGAAGCACCTCACAACTGTTAAAAATGTTGCTCTTTACACACTGTTGAAGAAAAATGTTGATGGTGTATTTAGCAAGCAAGTATACACCATGGAAGTTTACTTTTTTGTGTAGAGCTGGGATTAAATCAAGGGGCACATACATGCCAGGGAAGTGCTGGACCATGGGGCTAGGCCCCAAACTACTCTTCATCAAACTCAAGCCACAATAGAGGTTTATTTATGCAGATGTTAGTGGAGCTTCACACAGTTACAGGGAGAGAAAAAAGCATATCAACCCAAGTTTGTTCATTCTTACTGTGCTGAACGGCAGCATAGGAGGAAGTGAGTAAAATGGAATATGTGAAGCAAAAAGTTAGCACCTGTTTTTCTTTACTGCAAATAACATTTGACTGTGTAAACAGGCACATAGGGATATAAGAAAGGATGATACAACCATAGGTAATCATGAGCCTTGAATTTCTACTGTCCTTTAAATAGTTTGTGTTAGTCAACTTTATTGTTTTAATATCAAATTCTTTTCCACATTAACTGAGCTTCCTATCTGGTCAAGTTATTTTAGTGACTTAAGACGAGGAAGGGATCCAGAAACACTGAGCTTTGCTCTTACCAGCATGGACAAGAGTTCAGTAGGGCAAAGGGTTGCCCTGTGTTCTTACATTCTCCCAACTAATGAAATTGCTCATGTATTCAGAGAGGCAGGCATACATCTCAGAAACTAAACAGGGTGACGGAGACCTCCATTCAAATCAGCTGTACTCTCTTAAGTATTAGGGAGAAAAAAGTTCCTTCTTGTTCTAGGCTTGGTGCAGTATAAATTACTTGCCCCATATATATAATACTTACATAATCAATACATATTCAGGTACATGAGTACATATGTTAAGAATACTGTAAGTCTACAAATATATAGAGTCTACATTTCAAAGGGCTTTTAAGGGCTGGGCAATGGTGGTGCATGCCTTTAATCCCAGCACTCGGGAGGCAGAGTCAGGTGGATCTCTGTGAGTTCGAGGCCAGCCTGGTCTACAGAGCAAGATCCAGGACATGCACCAAAACTACACGGAGAAACCCTGTCTCAAAACAACAACAACAACAACAACAAAAACTATCAAAGGGCTTTTAAATCTGTATAGAATCTTCATGTTTAATTGGCTCATCTGCTTTTCTCAAAAAAAAATACAGTGGAGTATTAAAACAGGTGATGTGTTCTGCTTAACAGAGGAGAATCAGATGAAAAGTTAGGTACTTGCAAGCATCACTGAGGGGGGTGGGGTCAGGACATGAATGCTCATTTTCTGATGCTGCTCTCATGCTCTTCTCAAGGCAATGTGTGCCCTTAAACAAATCACTACATTTTGCACCTCCCCATCTCTCCAAATACTGAAGAGCATTTTTTGGAAGTGGTAGAAAATTGTAGTCGTCTTTCTAGTCAGTTTCTTGCTTTCCATTGACAATCATAGAAAACAGTGTTTTTTATTCATCTCATTGCCATGCAGACAGCTATTTCAGAGCTAATTGATGACATTCTCAAGCTCACGCATTCCAAGTATCCCTGTCAGTGATATACTTTACATACTAGACTTCAGCATTGACATGGAGTGGAAAGAAACAGCCTATTTATGAAAAGGTGTAGTTGACGAAAGCATTGCTTATGGATCCTAGAAATTAAGAAGTAGTGAAATTACATCTAAACTCTTCAAAGCTGCATCGCACTGTGAAATGTCCAGGAAAGTTGTACCATGAGAATAAAAAGCTTAATGAAACTAACTCTAATTCCTAATTTTACAAATTAACCAAACAAACTTAAAGAAATTCATTCATCCCACAAAATAATCTTTTCCTTTGAGCCTTAAGTAGTATTTCTAACCTAGGCCATGCTATTTCTAGATATATGTGAAGCAGCTAAAAAGAAATAAAACAAAATCTCATCTAAAATGTCATAATCCATGATGTTCTAAATATGTATTTTTATGTTAATGGAACTTAACCAATAAAATTCAACAAAAAAGCTATATTTGGAAAAGGGAAGATTCATGGGTGATGGTTAATAATGGTTTGGCACAGACAACAGATAAAACATGTACAATCATGAATGTACAGTCCACGAGAGAGTGTTGTCTCATGCAACCACAGGGGAAAATGGAATACCTTAACTTATCTTGGGATTTACGTTGTTTCTCCATGTGTCGAAGAGTTTCCAATCTAGATTCAGGAGTGAACACAGAGGGTTTGTTCCAGAATGCCAAGTCATCTTCACTTTCGTCTGATTTCTTTGTGCTGTGCTCCTCTTCTTCTGTTTCTGGTACCTGGAGATGGTCTTTGTTCTCTATAGAAGATGGGCTGGGAAAAGCAAACAGACCCAGAGCATGTAAGCCCAAGAATAGACATAGGAGTCTCATCTTTAATGCTTCCTCTTAAATGCCTTATGCTTTCCTATGTTAAAACTTCGTATCTGTGAATGACAAATATCCTTGGGAGTTCACATGCACTAAGTTGGAGGAAATATTTGCCAGAGGCAGACCCTCATCTTCTATCTTTAAAATATCACAGTATCCAGTCCGAGTGTGAATATACCTTGTTAATACGAGTTGGCTAGGGAGCTTCACAAACAGATTTCTGAGTTCTCACCAGAGTTTATTCACAGATATGGAGTGAGACCCACGGGTCCTTGTGATATCTTGTTCTGATGATCAGCTGAGCACAGAGATCACTGAACCTTTCCCCACTTCCAGCCCTATTCTTATCACATCATCCTCTCTCTACACTGCTCCTAGTTCTGGCTCTAATAGACAGTGAGATCACTTGACTTCCCGGTTCTTCAATAATGTCTCCCTCTAAATGTTCTTGAGAGACATGCGGGCTTCTCGTGGTATGTTCTCCACTTTATTTTTCATGGTTCACTTCTGCCTATGCTGCTTCATAGGGTAGCAGCTCTCTGTTCTCTCTTTTATCCTACTTTGTGTATTGTCTGGGAATTAAATGATCTCTCTGTGTAATTGAATGAGTATTTTATGAACTATTCAGCATTTGTTCAACATGAATTCAAGACATTTACTGAGCCAGAATCCTGAGCAAGATAGACCATGAGACCACTTTCAGGACATGGTTCTATTCTAGTAGAGAGAAAATGATACTAATAAACAATAAACACTGGCATGGACTCTCTCCCCTCATCACTCCCTAGAATGCACACTCTGTTAAAAAATAGTATTCAATGGAAACTTATTTGAAGCTATTAGTTCTAGATATATTAAATAATTACTCAGTATTCATTAGATTTGGTGGCTGCTACTAAAAAAGTCTCATTTAATTGATCTACAGGAAGAACACTATTTTTATTTAAAAAAAATTGATGGGGCCAGGCAGTGGTGGCACATGCCTTTAATCCCAGCACTTGGGAGCAGAACCAGGGGGATCTCTGTGAGTTTGAGGCCAGCTGGGTCTACAGAGCGAGATCCAGGACAGGCACCAAAACTACACAGAGAAACCCTGTCTCAGAAAAAAACAAAACAAAATATTGATGGGACAAAATTACTGAAAATTTAGGTAATACAGATAGAACATAGAAAAAAGTTCACTTGGTTTTTTTTTTACATGATATAAACTGCAACTAGACATTTCATTGAATAAAATAATGAAAATAATTGAAAGGAAGTGCTTTGCCCTAGAGCTAAAGTTCTTTCTGGTATAGAAACATCAACCTACAGGGTATCAGTAACACTCTACAACATCTGGTGAGTTGTCACCAGACTAATTAGCTGCATTCTTAGATAACCTTTTCCTATAAAGTGACTAGTTGGCTTACTTTAACCCTTTACAATCCAAAACTTAAAAATGGTTAAAAAAAGAGTCAGAGACAGCCCCTGCTCCCACTGTTAGGAGTCCCATAAAAGGATCAGGCTACTGTATAACATATATGCAGAGTGCCTAGGTCAGTCTCATGCAGGCTCCTTGGTTGTTGGTTCAGTCTCTGTGAGCCCCTATGAGCCCAGATTAGGTGACTGTGTCGGCCTTCCCATAGTGTCCTTGACCCCTCTGGCTCCTACACTCTTTTCTCCTCCTCCTCTGCAGGATTCCCAAACTCTGTCCAGTGTTTGGCTGTGGGCCTCTGCATCTGCCTCCATCAGTTGCTGGATGACACCTCTCTGATGACAAAATTGAGCCAGGCACCAATCCAGTCACAGGAGATGGCCAGTTCAGGCTACTTATCCACTACTGCGACTTTTTTTACTGGCTTTTGGATTCCTGCTTCTCGTACTGTGTCACCTGGCACAGCCTTAATACATGGGGAGGAGCTTAGTCTTACTGCAACTTGATATAGCATGTTTTGTTGATATTCATAGGAGACCTGCCCTTTCCTGAATGGAGACAAAAGAGGAAGGGATTGGGGGGTGGGAGAAAAGGTTCGGGAGAGGGACTGGGAGGGGAGGGTGGGGGGAGAGGCTGTGGCTGGGATGTAAAGTAAATAGATGAATAAAAATGGTTAAAAAAACCTCTACTTATGAAAAACTAATACTAATATTCTGCTAAATGAACATAGCAATAAATGACTCCTAGTGACATGTTGCCCATAGATGAGCACACTGCTCTCCCTACATCAGAGATGCTTCTTGCAGCAGATAGTAATTAATATAGGGACCCACAACTAAACAATGTATGGAAAGACTTTGGAGCATTCAGTTCTAAATGGAATGTCTAATCAAATCCCTCCCCTCAAGGCTCAGGGATCTATGTGGAAGAAGGGGCAGAAAGATGTTAAGGGCCTGAGATGATAAATGACTCCAAGGAAACTGTGTCTTCCATACACATGAAGACTGATGAACACATGAACTCATAGCAACTGTGGAAGCAAGGTTCAAGCCAGACAAAATCCCACCACTGAAAAAGGGAAGTGGACACAAAGTCCCACCTCTAACCAAGATACTATTTGCAACTGGTAGCTGTTGGAGAAGGAAACTCAGTTTTCTCCAATGGGGTGTCACTGAAGAAAAAAATTCAAATCACTGAAAGGAAGTCCTTTGACCTAGAGCTAAAGTGTGGTATATCAACCACACTCCAGGGTGGGCTGTGTACCCCGTGCAGTTGGTCAACACAAATCAGATTCTGTGGTGGTGGTGGTGGTGGTGGTGTGTGTGGTGTGTGTGGTGTGTGTGCATGCATGTGAGTGTGTATGTTGTGTGCATGTGTATTGTGTGTGTATGTGTATGTGTGTGTGTGCATAGTCACACATATATACTGTTTTTTGGTCTTTTTTTTTTTTAACAGAGAGAAAACATGAAATGGGTGGGTAGGGAGAGGCAAAGATCTGGGAGAGGTTGGTGAAGAGAACAGAGTATCATCCAAACACATTAAATGAAATTTTCAATAAATAAATAAAATACAGAAAAGATTTTGGTAAAGAAAAGCCAGTAGAAGCATTAAGTGACTTAAGTCTTCAAAATCAAACTGAATCCAAATGTATGTAGCTGATGATAGTGTCAGAACTCTCTAGAGAAAGAACAGAATTCCATCAAATTCACTCTCCTTTGTCCCTCTTCCCACCCATCAGCAGGACCTACAATCGCTGTTCAAGAATAAACTCATTCCAGCAAAGACTCACTTCCAGGCCTTAAAATGTCTACAGTACTTCCTGCGTGTGGCTTGGCTTCCTGCGCCGTTTCCTACCTCGTTCTCTCTTTGCTGCCAGACCTCCGCCATCATGGGTCGCATGCACGCTCCCGGGAAGGGCCTGTCCCAGTCGGCGCTGCCCTACCGCCGTAGCGTCCCCACGTGGCTGAAGCTGACGTCTGACGACGTGAAGGAACAAATTTACAAACTGGCCAAGAAAGGCCTGACTCCCTCCCAAATAGGTGTGATCCTGAGGGACTCGCATGGTGTGGCGCAGGTCCGTTTTGTGACTGGTAATAAAATCCTGAGAATCCTTAAGTCGAAAGGCCTTGCCCCTGACCTCCCTGAGGATCTGTACCATTTGATTAAAAAAGCGGTGGCTGTCCGAAAGCATCTTGAGAGGAACAGAAAGGATAAGGATGCTAAATTCCGCCTGATTCTGATAGAGAGCAGAATTCATCGGCTGGCTCGTTACTATAAGACTAAGCGGGTCCTCCCACCCAATTGGAAATATGAGTCATCCACAGCCTCTGCTCTAGTGGCATAAATTCTTGTGTACACAGCAATAAAATCACTTTGAATAAAAAAAAAATGTCTACAGTTTAAATACAACTCAAGACTTCCATCTAAGCCGAAGCCCCTCATTCCCTCTGCAAGTTCCAATCTGTCTTGGTCCAGATCACAGGTGGTTTTGCCTGGGAGAGATGCACAGTCCACTCCCACTCTCTTGCCTAACAATTTTTCACCTCTGTGCCCATCATTATGCCTGATTAGAGTCCCCAGCCTGGGAGGATGGGAAGGAGAAGTAGGTGAGTGTCATCGCCCACTTGACCATTGCTCCTGTAACCTTCCTAGTGCTGCCTCTCTGTCCAGACAACGGCTTCTCTCTTCCTGGGTATCTTAGTCATTTTTAGAGATACCACAAGAGTTCTCCAACCACATTGCTCCCTGTTGAGGTGGTCGATATACTTACTTGATCCTTCTGGGACAACTCCTGAGTGTCTGACACTGACAATTCAGGCCACAGTCTCTTATTGTGGCCACTATCCTGGTGGTATCCCTTTAGAACACCTCAAGCCTGGTTCCTCCTAACATCTGTACACTGCCTGTGAGATATTCAAAGGTCACTACCATGGGAAATGCTGGCAGTTCCCCTTTCATGTTCACGGTACTCTAGGTAGCTGTGACTCACTACCCATCTTTCCTACTCTTCATTTAGCTGAGAGGGAAGATGTTTATCTGCGCTTCCTGTATACTCTGTATCTCGGTGATGTTTTTTCCTGGAGTCTTGGGGGAGGTGCTTCCTTTTCCTCTCCAACTAAGCCAATGACTCAATAATTTAGCAAGTACCCTAGCCTACATCACTGACAGGGCTTGAGTACAGATAGATGGATGTCATGAAGGAGTTCAAAAGCAAGACAAAAAGTACCAAAATAAGTTGAACTACATTAAGATACTTTTTAGACAGATGTCACTATGTAGCCCTGGCTGCCCTGGAACTCACAAAGATTTGCCTGCCTCTGCTTCCCAAATGCTGGTGTTAAAGGAGGGAGCTACCATACACAGCTACATTAAAATATATGCCAAGTATATGCAGGCTTCAAGGCAGCAGACACCACTGAGGATGAAGAGGGGAACAGAACAGAATACTCAGCAGGCTTCTAGTGGTTTCATGACATTTCATTTTTTTTCTAAAAGATTCATTGCAAGCACACAAATGACTGTCACTCATTCTGTCTGGGTGGTGTAACAATAGCTTCTTGCTTAATTGTTTATAAAGCATTTGTATACATCTGAAATATTTTATAGTTATTATTTCCTCAATTTTAAGAAATAGTTAAAACTTTCATATATGAAATTGAATCAAGTGACTATACTTATGATCCACTTAAAATAAATACCACGAAAAATTCAGATTCATAAGAGATCAATTAGAGGGTTATTAATCATATTTAAAAATGTATTCACTATATAATTCACAAAATAGAATGTTTTATGATGCAATCAGAATTATTCATTTTATAATTGTGTAATTTGCATTTAACTTTCTAAACTATTCCTGCCTTAGAAATCAAAGTACACCTGTTAATTCATCTTTCCTGTACATGTTTAGAGAGATTTCTTTTGGGATAATTTCAGATGCAAATGCAAGTTGCTGGTTGGGAAAAGCAATTTTTCTAAGGGAAGAAATCCTTCTAGAATCATGATCATGGGATGCTCATGATGCCCTGCCCCCTTGCCATGTTATATTCTGGAACATAATTGATGCTGTGAACACCTTGCGGGGGCGGCGGGGGGGGGCGGGGGCAGATACTGCTGCTGTTTTAATGGAGTTAACAAGAAACCAAATCACTACTCACCAAACAGCTTGAGTGTCTGTGTACCAACGCCCGTCAAAGCCTGGGCAGCTTTTTTTCTTGTCTTCATGTTCTTCCTCCAGTTTCCTCTGAGCCTCCTCTTTCTCTTTGGCTCGTCTAAGGCAGTAAGCTTTCTCCTGTTCTCTGATTTGCTGTTCAACTGCTGGGTAGTTCTGCAATGCCTGGATCCTTTCAGAACGCTCTATTTCTTTGCCATCCAACCACTTAAACAAAAAGCAACAAAGAGTACAATTATTCAGTTCAGCCAAACAAAATGATTCATGCCTGTAATACTAGCAACCAGGTGACTGAGGCAGGAGGACTTCCAGGAGTTCAAGGCCAGACGATGCCAACTTGCAAAGGTAGGAAGGAAGGGGAGGGGAAAAAAGGAAGGAAAGATGGAGGGAGGATGGGAAGGATCAGCCCCAAGTTTATGTTGATTGATATATTTTTTAAATTAGAAATAATAATGCCATAGCAACAGAGAATTAAAACAAAGTAATTAATAGGAAATATCAGAAATATTTGTCTAAATCAATGCTCAAGTAATAAGGTTTACAAAGCACCCTCACTGGAAATAAGTAGGTCTTCTGTCAAAATAATTAATGACAAGCTCTCAAAATATTTCTATTAATTTCATAACTGCTCACTATATTAAGAGGGTTGATACTTAAATCAAGTCACAGCTCCTGCAACAATGGCATTCTATAAGCCTCTTCATGGAAAGGGCCTCACACAAGGAACTCCAACTCAGATCAGCTCATGTGCTACCCTTGAAGACCTTAACAATGTGTTCATTGTTATAGATGGTGTTTATACAATATTTATATATATTTTCCAAATTAAAATGTAGACATACAGGGTGAGATGATGGTTCAGTCAATAAATTGCTTGCTGCACAAACATAAGGACTGTGTTCTACCCCTTGGACCCAGGTAAAAAGACAGGTGTTGTGGTGCACCCTTTTAATTCCAGAGCAGTGGAGCTGAACACAAGTAAGACCCTGGGGCTCTTGAGCCCTAGGTCCCAGTGAGAGTCCTTGATAAAAATAAACAAAGTGTATACAAGGTGGCTCCTAAAGAGGATTAATTCCTGAAGTAATCCTCTGAACTCTATCTATATACACAAATAATCCCAATATTTACAAATGCCCCCCCACATGAACACACAAGTACATACATACATGCCCCACCCCCAAATACACACAAGCAAATGGCAAAAACAAAATGCCAACTAAAATAGAAAATGTCAAAGCTTCCAGTTCAAAGAGATCTATTATTAGCTCAGCCTCATTCTATAGAATGAGGTAGGTAGGGAATTTAGCTTGATCCACTTGGCCAACAATGGTTTCCCTGGGTGCCTATGATCCAGTCACTGTGAACGTCATCTCATCTGGTCAAAGAGACTTAGATGTGATGTAGTTAATGATCTTGGGTGAGCAAGCAGATCCCCATCGGATTATGGAAAGCCTATGAGTAAGACAGTTGGAAGTGCAAGCACAAGCCTCAGAGTTACTAAAGTAGGTGAAGACAGAGGTCTTAAACTTATGAATTCCACAGTTTGACTCCTGGACCCATTTGCCTACTAACAATTGCCTATTTAAGGGCGTCTGAAATACTGATTTCCTTCAAAACCCCAGTTCCTTTTTAAAGCCATCTTGATCATTTTAAAACAAGTTTAGGTGTGTCTCTCTTCCCATTGTGTGGGAAGAGATAAATCATGTATCGTTAAATTTCATTGTATAAAACAAAAGAAGGAAAAGAGAAAGGAAGGAAGGAGAGAGAGATGGGGAGGGGGAGGGAAAGAAAAGAAAAAAAAGAAAAGGAAAGAAAAGAAAACCCAGGAAGTGGCCATAAGTGGAAAGGTACAGGCGCCCTCTAGAGGTGTCAAACAGCAAGGCATGTGTTTTCCTCTATGACTAATAGCCCTGCCAACACCTAGATTTCTGCCTCTACACCTACATTTCACATGTCAGACCTCTGATCTTCAGAACCCTAAGGTGAATTTGTTTGCTTTAAGGCATTAAATTTGTATTAATCTTCTGAAACAGGAATAGGAATCCTTCGCAAAGTGAATTTAATGAAATACAAACTTAATGAAGTATAAAATGTCCAGTTACTGGGATAAGTCATATTATACATTAAAATGATAATGAAGAGATTAGGAAACATGTTTTCACGAGACTCATACAGCTGCTTTGCATAGGCCAGAGATTTCATTTTAAGCTTTCTGGCAGCCAAAGTAAAAGAGAAAAACATTTTTAGTTAGATGTTTGATTTTCACTCTCTTGAATTTTAAAATATATTAATTTCTGGCTTTCATCTAATATCTGGCTTTAAAATATATCTTTAAAGTGGTGTATCATCATGGAGATCAGGAGAAATGTGACATGCTGTCTGTGCAGAAATGCATTAGAAGAGTTCCAGGCTTTTCAAAGGCTCTTTATTTCTAGCATCCTTCTGTGAACACTAAGGCCATGGTGATAAACTCAACTCCTATTGAAGTTATCATTTAAGGTAAGAAGTGGCTGTAGTGCACTTTCTAAAAAGCCACTCAGTTTAAGCTTGAGTGAAGTTCTAATCAAGTTGGAAAATCCTGAATGAAAAATATTCATGACATAAAAATAAATCTCTGTAATAAGCACAATATGTAAATTTGTAAGTAAATATTAGTATATTTATGTAAATGAGACCATACATATTAACATAAATATGCATTAGACATTATTATATTAGATTGGAAGATTCTAGCTAAATAGAATTTTTTAACCTAGAATTCTGATGAACTTTGGGAAGCAAGGTGCTGTTCTTGGTTATGTCTGGAGCATATTTGCCTATTTGATTTATAATGTCTTCATAAATGTTTTAAATTTTTATCATGTACTGTTCCTAAGAACATGACAAAAGCACCCTCCATCACCTTCTAGACTAGAGACATCATACAGAGAACTGGCTTCACATTTGTCCCTATGCCCAGCCACCTATTGTAGGGACCTCATTTATTTGAAGACTTCTGTTAAGCAATGTTCAAATTTCCCCCATGTATTTTCCAGGTCTGAAAAACCCATCCGAGCTAGGCAGACCTAGAGCAGAAAAGGCAGTGGAAGCTTTGGCATTTCCTGACCTTCCTCCAGGCAGGATCCCTGCACTTGGGGCAGCAGTGTGTTCACGTTTGGTGATGATACCTTGCGTAGGTCCACTCTTATTGATAACGGTACATGGTGTCCACACTTACTGGTGGTAACTGTCATGGGTCCACACTGATGGTAACCATGCACGGATATGCACTTACTAGTGATAACTTCATTGGTCCGTGCTTACTGATGATAACTGTGCATGGGTCACTGCAGAGGAAAGCAACTGAGCTTGACTCAGGGCTTCACTAAAATGCCCTACAGGAACAATCAACATCCAGCTAGAGATGAGTAAAATAAAAAGGGCCAGCAGCTCACAGTTTGGATCGCGAGTAATACCATGCTGTGTGCTACCATGGTCGGTGCCCACTCACTACCTGAAGTGGTGCAAACATCAGGAAACCCTTGCAAAAGGTTGGGTCCCTTCACACCTCCTTTGTTCTTAGAGGCCAAGTTGAAGTTCTTACTCTAGGACCGCAAAAACAGATTATTTGGACATAGGGACAGTGTAACTATAATTCATTTGGTCAAAAACCATATTGGAATAATCCCATATAACTGGTGCAACTACAAAAGGAAATCCATGTGAAGGAACAGAGGTCTGAGAACAGTGTGAGAAGACTAAGGCAGAGGTCAGAGGGACAAGTGTGCAAGCCAAAGAATGCCAAGTAATGCCAGCCAGACCTATTAGTCGCGAGACAGGTATGGAGTCTACCGCATGGACCTGAGAAGGACCCAACTCAGCCTATTTTCTATAACTTTATCTGGATCATTTGTTCTCAGGGCTATGGGATAAGTGGTTTCTGTCATTTAAGCTACAGATTGCACTTTTCTCACCACAGTCCTAGCAAATTACCACATCTACCACCATAGTTCCTTTCAAACACACCTCACAGACTCTCAGTGACATGGTAAGTCAGATTCAAAAGTGCACCCCTCTGTTTCTAAATATCAGTAAGCACATTTCCTAATACTGTTTTTCCACAAGCACAAGTGGTCTTCTGTGGAGGCAGAGTGAGTGCGTCTTCTGAAAGACTTGATCCAGTGGTTTACATAACTCAGAGAGCAGCAGTAGGTATGGGTATGGTGGACAGTGGGGGCTCAAAGTCAGACATGGAAGAGAAGGGCCCTCCTGTTCCCTTTTCCAGGAGTGTCAGGCCAAACAAACAAGGAGGGGCAATTCTTTGAGCTCCAACTTTGTGTCACTAATACACTTCACAGTCTCCTGTGTGGGCCTGGGACCTCAGAGACATGGTGCATAAAGCACCCTGAACTACTCATGACCATTTTCAGTACCTAGTGACATCTCATAACTTTGGCCTGATCACAGGAGGCAGACAAGCTCAGTTGTGGAGACCATGTGGTCCCAGTCCCTGATTCCTTCAGGTTAATGACTCCCAGGCTCAATCTCCAGGATCCACTTCTAGCATAAACTGCTTCATACCATTCCTTTTCTAGAAGGACCTCATGCAATGATGACCATCTTGCTAATGTGTTAAAATGATTCATCTCTTATTCTAAGCTCAATTATTTGACTCATTTTCATAGTCTAAGAAATTTTGCATGAGAAGAAAGGTGTTCTAGACACCAGCAGTAGCGACTTCCCAACCACAGAGAACATTGAAGATGAAGGAACAAATGCCCTCTGAGAACTAAACCAATCAATGTCATAAAACCAAGGCATTCCTGTCTTCTTGCTGCAAAAGCCTAGAGCCACACATGGGCTGAGAACTTTGGACTTGTGTGAAAACTAATATTCTCCCTTTAATAGTCTCAGTTGTATACTTTCTCTAGAATCAATTTTTCCCTAGATAGTAGATCTAAAATTATTCTAAATAATATTAGCTCTAAAATTTTTAGATTTGGGGGAATATAGTGGCAAAATATGAACATATTATGATACATAGTTTGATTTTAACCATTTAACCATTGTACCTGACTTATAATGCCTTCCCCAAAGTGAGTCATGAAAAATCTATAATGTCCTCTTACCTTTAGGGGATTATAGCAAAATTTTCTAGAGCTGGGGAGCTGGTGCAGTTGTTATAGTGCTTGCCTCATGAGCATAAAGATGTGAATCTGATCCCTAGATGTCACATAAAAATTCCAGGCATGATGGCACATGCTCACTCCCACCATTTAGGGAAGCAGACGAAGAAAGATATCTGGCCACCAGCCTGTCTAGCCTAATCGGTGAGCTCTAGACCAATGAGATACCTTGCTTCAAAAGAGATGGAGGGTGTTCTTGAGGATGACACTGGAGTTGTTCCCTGGCTTACACACACACACACACACACACACACACACACACACACACACACACGTAGACATATTAAAAAGAAACACAAAGCCAAGGTAAAGAGAAAAACCCAAGAGGTCAGAGCTAAGAGCCTTACCCGCTTGCCGCTGGCTAGCCTCTTTCGCCAAAGCAACCTCTCCGAGAAAAGGGAGGTATTTCCTGTGCGTTCGTCTTTAAACAGAATTCTGTTCTGCCTTCTCATTGGTCGTAAACCCAACCACCTGACTGCCTCGTCACTGCTTGTTTATACAGACCTCCAGACACACATTGGAGCCTGTGTCTCCAATACTAGCTATATATATCCTTGAACACACAGAGATCTATCTAGCTCTGCCTGCCGAGTTCTGGGATTAAAGGTGTGCGCCACCACGCCAGACTCTGGCTATGGCTTGCTGATAGCTCTGACCCCTAGGCAACTTTATTTATTAACATATAACATTTTGGTACAAAAGAAAATATCACCATACACACACACACACACACACACACACACACACACACACACACACACACTCTTAACAAAAAAAAGAAAGAAATTCTCTCAACTACCTTGTGGTAAAACCCTCCTCATTCAGCAGGCTTCCTGCTCCATACCCATTGAGGAATGAAGGGTGGAGGACCTCAGTAGACTTTATGCCATAAGGGTCCATAAAATCGAAAACAGCATTCAAAAGACTTCCTTGTCACTGACCATATGCACACTCAGATAGGACAGGAGAGCACCAAGCTCTCTCTCCCAGACCTCACCTGTAAAGCTCTTTAACTGGGTCCTTTGGAATATCCTTCATAGTAAACAAATAAATATAAAGAAGTATCTTTATAGTTATTAATTAATAAATTAATTAATTTATTAATACAAACTGAAAAGGGGATCATGGAAATCCTGATTATAAATCAGAAGTACAAACTAAAAACTACTGGGACCCATGACTGGCACCTAACCCTGGGAGGCAGTCTTGCAGGCTTGGGATGAGATCTAAACACCATCTCCATGTGGTATCAGGAGTGAACTAGTTTAAGGACACCCAGCTGCTGAAGAAATGACCCATTGTTTGATGTGTATTTAGAAACCCTGGTACATTTGGTGCCAGAAATCTCCTGTTGTTCTGATGTGAGAACAGAGGGGAGAAAGGAAAGCAACTGTTTTGGCTGGACACACAGAACACAACAGCAGTCCTCAGCTAAGTGACCTGAAGCATCACGCAAAGGTTTGTTAGATATGTCAATCTCATGCCCCATGTCATTCAAACCCAACTCAGAGGATGGGGCACGGAAAGCTGTTCACTTTGGTTTGACTGGTTGTCGCTATTTCAGGCAGGTCTCGCTGTGCATCTCTGGCTGGCTTCGAACTCACGGTGTAGACTGGGTTGGCCTTGAACCTGCTCTAGTCCTTCTGCTTCTCCTCTGCCTCTCACATTCTGGGATTGCAGCGGTGATGTGTTAGGAGTGATAAAGGGTGTACTTCAAAGGATGACTCAAACTGGTCAACAAATGGCTATGTTCTGTTTTGATGAGACAGTGGATAAATATGTGACTTACCTTTTCAAGATCTGGTAACATTTCAAAAACAATGGCAAAGGTTTAGAAATCAAAAAATGCACTTTTATTCTCTAGAATATTCCCATCTCTGAAGTAACAAATTTCCCCTAGCAATTCCATGAAGAAACAAGGAATTAGTATGGTTGCTTCTTCTCATCTTTCTCTGCATTTCCTGCTTTCTTTTTTGTCTCACCCCCCCCCCACTTTCTCCCCTTTCCTCTAAGCATACCTTTAGCTGTTGTAAGGTCACCACCACATACTGCCTGTAGCCATCAAAGTCAGCACACGGGTTACCCATGAGGAAGAGCTCCTTTAGATGGATGTTGTGCTTCAGGGTTTTAACGCTGCTCAGCTCACCAATGAAATTTACAGTCAGGTCAAGTTTGGTCAGCCACTCACATCCTGTTAAGGTAAGAAGAAAGAGAAAAGAAAGAGAAAAAAATGGCTGCAGTAATAAATTTGTGCAATAGCAAATATTAGATGGAGGAGTTGTAATATTGTGTTGTTTGTGTTTTTGTCTCTTTTTTGGAGGGGCCCACCACCCAGCTCCCAAATAAATTTACACATGGGACCTTATTCTTATTTATGAATGTCTGGCCTTAGCTTGGCTTAGTTTTTTGCCAGCTTATCTTAATGTATCCTGTCTACCTTTTGCCTCTGGGCTTTTCCCATTCTTACTTCTGTAAATCTTATTCTTACTCCGTGGCTTGCTGTGTAGCTGGGTGGCTGGCCCCTGGTGTCCTCCTCCTCCTCTAGCTGCTCGATCCTCTCCTCCCAGATTTCTCCCTCTATTTATTCTCTCGGCCTGTCAGCCCTGCCTATCCTTTCTCCTGCCTTGCTATTGGCCATTTAGCTCTTTATTAGACCGTCAGGTGTTTTACACAGGCACAGTAACACAGCTTCACAGAGTTAAACAAATGCAACATAAACGAAAGTAACACACCTTAAAATAATATTCTACTACAATATTGTTAATCTTCTGATTATTTGCATTGCTTACCAATGAATGGTTTTTCAGAAATCTCAACTCGAATTCACAGTCTTATCTCACTTTTCTATCTACAGTTCTGATTTTCAGCACTTTTGGTCCTTCCAGCCTGGGTAAGAACCATTTCCATCTCATATTTACAAGACTCGGGCTGATAAAGGTTTGGATTTGGTCATTTATCTGGAAGAGAGAAAGCAATATATCTACGGCTCCTAGGATAGGCATCATACAGGCATGGGGCCTGGAAGCTGCCTTCTTGAGCATTTTACTTGGAGCTTAGGACATTTTACCAAGGAAGGTGATGATGGGAAGTGCCTCCCAAAGAAAAGTCATCTCCTAAAAGTAACGTATCAGAATTAAAATTTGCAGAGTCACCCAGAAGAGTCATGGTTCTAAGGCCACCAAGAACTGAAATATCAGGAAAAGTGAAGAAATCAAGTTTTTTTGATGCCCTCTTTAAGAAGAAATAGAAGAAGGCCAGAATGTCAAGGGCTACACAGAGAAATTCTGTCTTGAAAAAAAATTAGAAAAAAGGCTTGGGGACTGGGTGGTGGTGGAAAACACCTTTAATCCCAGCATTCAGTAGGCAAAACCAGGCCAATCTCTGAGTTCCAACCCCCCCCCAAAAAAAAATAGAAAAAAATGAGAAACTACAAGCACAGTTATATAGTAAGTTTGATTTATCCATTCTTTGTTTTACAACTGGCCAGATGCTCTGATAACTTGAATCATCCTTGATATTATGACCTTGGGTAAGTTACAAGCCTTAGCTTCCTTGTCTATAGAATTGCAGTGATGTGCTCAGTGCTGTTTATTGACAGGATTGGAAAAATGAGATGATTCAAGTAAAGTGCTAAGTACAGTACCTGACCCCAGAGAATTTCCATAAACACTATGATACAAGAGCACAGTAGGCACTCCTTAGATGTGCCTACAGGGAAAGAAGGATGCATAGCTTTCTTCTCAACTGTCCATAGTTGTTGCTGAACTCAGAGAAGGCTGACCTGATTTCCACGGTAACCTCTGGAAGCTTAGATCAGTAAAGGCTGTCTTCCTTATGATTGAATTATGTTGTGGGAACGGCATGGCAAACTCTGCAGCCTTCAATATCTAAAGACTAAATCCAAATAGTAGCCAGTGCATCCTGATCCTGTGTTATTAAGTTAATCTTGTATTAAGCCACTTGACTAAAGGTGTTTATCAGCTCTAGTAGTTCCCTGATAGAATTTTTTGGGGTTGCTAATGTCTACTATCCTATAAACTGAGAATGACGATACATTGACTTCTTCCTTTCCGATTTGTATCCCCTTAATCTCCTTTATTTGTTATTGCTTTAGCTAGAGCTTCAAGTACCATATTGAATAGATATGAATAGAATGAACAGCCTTGTCTTGTTCCTGATTTTAGTGGAGTTGGTCTGAGTTTCTCTCCATGTAATTTGATGTTGGCTATCGGCTTGCTATATATTGCTTTTATTGTGGTTAGGTATATCCCTTGAATCCCTGATCTCTCCAAGACTTTTATCATGAAGGGTGTTGGATTTTGTCAAAGGCTTGTTCAGTATCTAATGATTTGTTCATGTATTATTTTTTTCTTTTAGTTTGTTTATATGGTGGATTACATTGACAGATTTTCATATGTTGAACCATCCCTGCCTCTCTGGGATGAAGCCTACTTGGTCATGGTGGATGATCTTTTTGATGTGTTCTTGGATTCTGTTTGCCAATATTTTATTGAGAATTTTTACATCAATGCTCATGAGTGGAATTGGTCCATAGTTCTTACTTTGTTTAGTCTTTGTGTGGTTTGGGTATCAGGGTGACTGTGGCCCCATAGAAAGAATTTGGCTATGTTTCTTCTGTTTCTAGTTTGTGGAATAATTTGAAGAGTATTGGTATTAGCTCTTCTTTGAAAGTATGGTAGAATTCTGCTTTAAAACCATCTGGCCCTAGGCTTTTTTGGTTTGGAGACTTTTAATGACTGCTTCTATTTCCTTAGGGGTTATTGGTCTATTTAAATTGTCTATCTAATCTTGATTTAACTTTCACAAGTGGTAGCTATCAAGAAATCTGTCCATTTCTTTTAGATTTTCCAATTCTGTGGAGTACAGGTTTTTGAAGTATGACCTAATGATTCTTTAGATCCTCAGAATCTGCTGTTATGTCCTCTTTTTTGTTTCTAATTTTGTTGATCTGGGTATTTTTTCTCTCTGCCTTTTAGTTAGTTTGGATAAGGGTTTATCTATTTTGTTGATTTTCTCAAAGAGTCAAGTCTTTGTATTGTTCTCTTTGTTTTATGTTTTATTGCTTTCGTCCCTAAGTTTGATTTTTTCCTGCTGTCTAGTCCTCTTGGGTATGTGTCTGCTTTGTTTTGTTCTAGATCTTTCCAGTGTGCTGTTAAGTTACTAGAATGAAATTCTCTAATTTCTTTATGCAGACACTAACTGCTATGAACTTTCCTCTTAACACTGATTGCAATATGTCCCATAAGTTTGGGTACTTTGTGCATTAATTTTCATTGGATTCTAGGAAGTCTTCAATTTATTTCTTTTATGACCCAGTGGTAACTTAATAGAGAGTTGTTCAGTTTCTGTGAGTTTGTAGACATTCTGTTGTTTCTACTGTTGTTGAAATCCAACTTTAATCTATGGTGGTCTGATAGGATACAAGGTGTTATTTAAATTTTCTATCTGTTAAGACTTGCTCTGTGACAGAGTATGTGGTCAATTTTGGGAATGTTCTATGAGGTGCTAAGGATAAGGTATATTCTTTTGTGTTTGGGTAAAATGTTATGTAGATATCTGTTAGGCCCATTTGAGTCATAACATCTGTTAGTTCTATTATTTCTCTGTTAAGTCTCTGTCTGGCAGACCTGTCCTTTGGTGAGAATGGGGTGTTGAATTCTCCTGGTATTAATGTGTGGGGTCTGATGTGTGATTTAAGCTTTAGTAATGTTTCTTTTTACAAATGTGGGTACTCGCATTTGGGGAATAGATGTTCAGAATTGAGACTTTATTTTTCCTGTGGTGAATATGAAATGTCCTTCTCCATCTCTCTTGATCAATTTTGATTTGAAGTCTATTTTGTTAGATATTAGGATAGTTATACCTACTTGCTTGTTAGATCCATTTAATTGGAAAATCTTTTTCCAACCCTTTACTCTGAGGTTAATGTCTGTCTTTCATGTTGTGGTGTGCTTCTTGTATGCAGAAGAAGTATGGACACTATTTTCATATCCATTCTATTAGCTTGTGTCTTTTTGTTGACAAACTGAGTCCATTGATGAGAGATATTAATGATCACTGATTGTTTGTTCCTGTTATGATGTGAGTCTAGCAGGTCTGCCTTTATATGTTACTTGGCCCCTTTCCCTTGTAGCTTTTAATATTCTTTCTTTATTCTGTATATTTGGTGTTTTGAAGATTTTCTTTTCTGATTCAATTTGTTTGGGATTCTGTAAACTCATTGTATCTTTATAGGCAAAATTTTCTTCTATGATTTTGTTAAATATATTTTTGGGGGGTTTTGAGCTGAGATTCTTCTTCTTTTATTCCTATTTTTCTTAGGTTTTGTCTTTTCATGTTGTCTGAGATTTTCTGGATGTTTTGTGGTAGAAACCTTTTAGATTTAATGTTTTATTTGACCAATGAATCTATTTCTTCTATCGTATCTTCAATGCCTGAGATTCCCTTTCATCTCTTGCATTCTATTGGTGATGCTTGTGTCTGACGTTCCTGTTCGCTTATCCAGATTTTTCATTTCCAGAATTCCCTGTTTGTGTTTTCCTTATTGCTTCCATTTTGGTTTTCATGTCTTGAATAGTTTCCTTCACCTGTTTGTTCAGTTTTTTTTTTCTTGGCTTTCTTGGCATTCTTTTGTTGATTTCCTCCAAGTTTTTGGCTGTCTTTTTCTTGATTTTTAAGGAAGTTTTTCATCTCCTCTTTTTATTTTATAATTAACTTAATTTCACATATCAGCCACGGATTCCCCCGTCCTCCCTCCTCCCACCCCCCAGCCCTCTGCCCCAATCTACCCCCCATTCCCACCTCCTCCAAGGCAAGGTCTCCCCGGGGAGTCAGCCCAGCCTGGTAGACTCAGCCAAGGCAGGTCCAGTCCCCTCCTCCTTACACCAAGGCTGAGCAAAGTGTCCCAGCATAGGCCCCAGGCTCCAAAAAGCCAGCCCATGCACCAAGGACAGGTCCCAGCTCCACTGCCTGGGGGCCTCCCAAACAGTTCAAGCTAATCAACTGTCCCACTTATCCAGAGGGCCTGGTCCAGTTCCATGGGGGCTCCTCAGCCATTGGTTCACAGTTCATGCATTTCTACTACTTTGGCTATTTGTCCCTGTGCTTTTTCCAATCATGGTCTCAATATCTCTTGCTCATACAATCCCTCCCCACCCCCCCCCCCCCCCCCCTCTCTCTCTCTCTCTCTCTCTCTCTCTCTCTCTCTCTCTCTCTCTCGACGATTGGGCTCCCAGAGCTCCACCTGAGGCTCGGCCATGGATCTCTGTATCTGGTTCCTTCAGACACTGGATGAGAGTTCTATCATGACAGCCAGGGTGTTCGGCTATCCGATCACCAGAGTAGGTCAGCTCAGGCACTCTCTCAACTATTGCCAGTAGTCTACAGTGGAGGTATCTTTGTGGATTTCTGGGGACCTCTCTATTACTCTGCTTCTTCCTATTCCCATGGGGTTTTCATTCATCATGGTATCTCCCTTCCCATTCTCCCACTCTGCTCCTGATCCAGCTGGTACCTTCCACTCCCCTAAGCTCTCTTTCCCCCAACCCTTGCCCTCCATTACCCACCCCCACCCCCCAGTTTGCTCATGTAGATCTCATCCATTTCTCTGTCATTGGGTGATCCCTGTGTCTTTCTCAGGGTCCTCTTTACTAGGTAGCCTCCCTGTAGTTGTGAGTTGCAGTCTGGTTATCCTTTGCTTTACATCTAGTATCCACTTATGAGTACATACCATGTTTGTCTTTCTGAGTCTGGGTTACCTCACTCATGATGATTTTTTCTAGTTCCATCCATTTGCCTGCAAACCTCATGATGCCATTGTTTTTCTCTGCTGAGTAGTATTCCATTGTGTATATGTACCACATTTTATTTATCCATTCTTCAGTTGAAGGGCATCTAGGTTGTTTCCAGGTTCTGGCTATTACAAATAATGCTGCTATGAACATAGTTGAGCATGTGCTCTTGTGGTATGATTGAGCATTCCTTGGGTATATGCCCAAGAGTGGTATAGCTGGGTCTTGAGGGACGTTGATTCCCAATTTTCTAAGAAAACGCCATGTTGATTTCCAAAGTGGTTGTACAAGTTTGCATTCCACCAACAGTGGAGGAGTGTTCCCCTTGCTCCACATCCTCTCCAACATAAGCTGTCTTCAGTGTTTTTGATCTTAGCCATTCTAACAGGTGTAAGATGGTATCTCAGAGTCGTTTTGACCACATAACCAAGCTTCATCTCCTCT
Source organism: Peromyscus attwateri (assembly GCA_902168425.1). Lineage (NCBI taxonomy): Eukaryota > Metazoa > Chordata > Mammalia > Rodentia > Cricetidae > Peromyscus > Peromyscus attwateri. The sequence goes on from CABHPP010108193.1 coordinate 75,700, forward strand.
TTAATGATCTCAATCATCATCATAAAGTTGGTTTTAAGATTGTTTTCTTGTGCTTCAGCTGTGTTGGAATATTTAGGGCTTGCCACAGTGGGGTGGCTGGGCTCTGGTGGTGACACATTGTCCTGACTTGTTTTTGTTCTTACCTTTAGGCATCTGGATTTGGAGTGATTATAGGTCTAGGTTCCAATTTCTGGATTTGTCTTTGTTGGTGGGTGTTTTCTTCCTTAGTTTCTGTTTCCTCTCTGGTCTTCTGGACCCTGAAGTCTATGGTTGAGAAGAAGGTCTCCACCCACATTGGGGGCTGGACTTCTGAGGGTCTGGATGACCTCTTGGTCTAGCAGAGGGCTGCTGCCTGAGTTTGGGGCTGAAGTTCTGACTATGTATGTGCATGGCCTCTGATCTAACCAGGGCTTCTCTGGGGTTCAGATGCTGGCCTGCCTTCTGGTGAGGTAGGAGGCTTCTGCCTGGTTTTCAGGGAGTTGCCCTGGTCTCTGGGGTTTAGAATGCTGGTCTGGCCTCTGGGGATCAAGATTCTGGCCTGGCCTCTGATGGGATGGAAGGCTTCTGCCAGAGATGTAGGCCAGGATATGGTGACAAAGAGAGGAGGGCAGTTGAGATTATGTTGGGCAAGCATGAGGGGGCAGTCTTACCTGGGGCTCAGGATGTTGACCTAGCCTCTGGGGGAAGAGGCAGCTTCTGCCAGAGGTGTAGGCCTGGACTTGGTGATCCCCTATGCTTTTTGATGACACTGTTTTTCTGTTGTTTTCCTGTGGATAATTAACTTGAAGTAAACTTGGGTATGTCAGCAAAATGAACTCAATTCAGATTGGTTCACTGCTCTGCAATCCTGTCACATTTGGTGAGTGACCTCATTTCTCAAAGTTGTATAATAGAACTGAATTATTATTATATGATAGTGTCCTCCCCCTTCATCTTTCCTTGATTTTAGCACTTGTCTCCATCTTGGCCTGGGTAGAAAGTCATTTGCTGTAGCAAGGGCAGCTTGCCAGTGGCTAGACCACTCATTTTTTCTCATTTATTTCCTTTCTACTAAACCTACTATGAGCACTATAATTTTGGTTCCTACTAACTTTTATATGAAATATGAAAATAATCTTCTATACCCACTTATAACAAGGATATGTGAAAGGGAAAAATGAGAAAAAAATTAGATAAATAGCCGGGCGGTGGTGGCGCATGCCTTTAATCCCAGCACTCGGAAGGCAGAGCCAGGCGTGTCTCTGTGAGTTCAAGGCCAGCCTGGGCTACCAAGTGAGTTCCAGAAAAGGTGCGAAGCTGCACAGAGAAACCCTGTCTCGAAAAACCAAAAAACACCCCCCCCAAAAAAAACCCCTAGATACATGACAGAAAGAACCCAATATCTTGACATGCCACAAAGCAGGAAAATGTTCAGACTGTAATGAGACCATGAGGGTCTGTTTGGAAAGACTGCGCTGGCCATACCTGGAACAATGTGAACACCAAACTAAAAAAGTGGTAATAGCACAATCTACTGAATTAACACAATGACATAATCCACTGAATAAAGCCGGGTCCATGCACCCAGAATGATATAAGAAATAATGAATGAATAAGTAGAGGAGAAGGTGAAGTTCTTGCTTAAGGTATAATGTCATCCAACAAATGAAGAATTATAGAATTGTAGGATCATTAATGACTATATTAAAACCATCACATAAAAGAATGATAAGGGACAGGGTATTCACATAATGTCACATAATTTCTTCCCATCAATTGCTTATTAACCAAAAGATAAAATGTAGGAGCTGTAGAGTGACAAATTAGATACTGACTGTCCTTTGATTCTTTTTGTGACATTTAGACATTCTCTAATGTTTTAATTTTCTGTACAACTTTTGTCTTTTCTGATATTTTCTTGTACGGTGATTGAATACTTATAACTTAGCTTTTTTTGTTAGAATCTGAGCCCCTTGGGCATTGGGAAATTGTCTTAAACTTGTCTTCGTTAGGGTTTCTATTTCTGTGAAGAGACACCATGACCACTGAAACTCTTATAAAGGAAAACATTCAATGGGGTGGCTTCCATTTTCAGAGGTTTAGTCCATTATCATCATGGTGGGATATGGCGGTGTTTAGGCAGACAGGGTGCTGGAGAAGTAGCTGAGAGTCCTACATCTTGCAGGCAACAGGAAGTAAACTGAGATACTGGGTGTACCTTGAGTATATATGAGACCTCAAAGCTCACCTCCACAGTGGCACACTTCCTCCAACAAGGCCATACCAACTCCAACAAAACCGCACCTCCCAATAGTGCCACTCCCTTTGGGAGCCATTTTCTTTCAAACCACCACAAAATGACTTTGCCTACTACATACAAGAAGCTCCTCAGCGTAATAGAAAAGGTTAAGAAATACTTGTGGGAGACGGCAATGGAGGAAGCAAGAGGGTCAAGGAGCAAAGAGAATGATATAGGTAGAGAAGTGAACAATGGGTGATTGGGCAAGTTGGATGCCAGAGAGATTAGTTAGTTGGCCAGATGAAAATTAAGGAAAACAGAACTCTAAATGTAATGGAGCAACTGAGGAAAGAGAATTGACAAGGCTGAGTGTAGATCAAATTTCATTCAGTGCCACCAGATGACTGTCACTGTGGGATGTCATGCTCTGGCCAGTAAGTACACTGCATAAAAATATGTCAGCACGTAAAGAAAACTAGCCACAGGTTCAGTTTATGAAAGTGGTTAATCATGGCTGGGAGGTGGTTCAGTGTATAAAATGTTTGTTGAATAAGCATGAGGATCTGAACACCCCAGAACACACATGAAATCTGGGCACAGCAGCACTCATCTGTGATCCTAGTACTGGAGGTAGGGTGGAAACAGGTAGACCCTAGGGTCTCACTAGCTAGACAGTCTGCCCTAATGGCAACTCTACGGCTCATTGGCAAACCCCATCTCAAATAGAGAAGAGGAGAGGAGAGGAGAGGGGAGCAGAAAAGAGGAGAGGAGAAGGGAGAGGAGGAGAAGGGAGGAGAGGAGAGGAGGGGAGGGGAGGGGAGGGGAGGGGAGGGGAGGAGAGAGGAGAGGAGAGGAGGGGAGGAGAGGAAGATACCAGATGTTTACCTTGGCCTCCACACATGCACACATAGACAAACACTCCCACATATAAATGTGAGTATGCACACACACATACACACAACTTTTTAAAACTGGTTAACCAAAATCTATTATATCTTTTCATTCCACTATTACCAAAAAACATTAAGAATTATGGTTATGAAATCTGTATCACAACATGGAGGAGGTAATGATCAAAGTGAGAAACACTAAAATTTAACCCTGTCCATGTGCTGTGGCAGTGTCCAAGGGCAGGTGGAAAAATGGCAAAGTGATAATGGTAATGGTAGAAATGAAAGCAAACTATTCTTTATTACAAAAAATTGCAATATGGCTATATCTGATATATTATACACAAATAAGAGAAAATTACAGAAAGCTAAGACAGAGTTTCTATGGTTTTCTCTGATATCCTACTACAAGAGGGTTCAAGGATAATCAAAGTGTGCTATACACAACATTGAAATGCCACAGCAAAATTATTTTTTATAATTAACATGGGCTGGGGAGATAGGTCAAGTGTATGAAGGACCTGTGATTTGGATTCCCAGAACCCACACACAAAGCTAAGCATAGCCACACATGTATGCTAGCAACCATAGTGCTATGGAGCTGAAAGAGAAGGATTGCTTCATCTTACTGGCCAGTTGGCCTATGTAAAAAATAGCAAGCTCTGGGCTTAATAACAATTCCTGTCTCAGCTGGGCCATGGTGGTGCACCCCTTTAATCCCAGCATTCAGGAGGCATGATCAGGCAGGCTGATCTCAGTGAGTTCGAGGCCACCCTGGTCTACAAATGGAGTTCCAGGATAGGATCCAAGGCCACACAGAGAAACCTTGTCTTGAAATACCAAAAAAAAAAAAAATTCCTGTCTCAATAAAGAGCTTTATATAAAGGAGGGTATTTTATGTCTTCCTATGACCTCCATGCACACATGGGTCCATACACATGAATACAAAACACACAATGAAAAGATGCTTTATAGGCATATAATGTGCTTGCTACATATATGAAAATGTCTTATTTAATCCAACACCATGCCTATGAGAAAGAGATTATGGTGATCACTATTTAAGGTCAGATTGCTAATGATGGCACTTGGCTCCATGATGTTGCCATCTTCACATGCACTCAAGCCATTCCCAGGGGAGCTGGCATCTAGTTCCGCTCACTCTCCCTGTACCTGGCTTGATCTCAGAGACTTCCAGCTGATAGACTGCTGCAATAATAAAGTTATGCATCTTCCAAAACTGAGTTAAACACTCACAGGATCTCCCAGAGTACTAGGATGCTTCACCAACACATACAATGTACACATGAATAAAGTATGACATGGTGCTTCCTAAGTATGCTCAATTTTTATGTTCCAGTTAAAATGCATAAAAAATAACACATTAAAGCTTGCTCTTAGAACAATTACTCTAGGACACTCAGTAGCCAGATGAAAACACTGAACTATCAGAGTTCCAGCTGGTGCAGAAGTTAAGAAAGGAATCAACAGCCATGTGCCCTGAAATTCTGACTTATAAAACTGTGGGAGCAGGGTAGTCTATCAAGACATGAAGCTTTGCTTAGTTGGTTTCTTCACTGCATTGGGTAAATGGAATCCTAAAGTATATGAAGCAAAATATTACCAATGTTCTCACAGCTCCTGAGAAAGTGAGAACTCCTCACAGTTGCTGAGTTGGGGCTTGAACTCAGATCTGCATTCCTGAAAAGGATGTGTGTGTGTGTGTGTGTGTGTGTGTGTGTGTGTGTGTGTGTGTGCTCCTTTACAAGTATCATCATCACCACCACCACCACCACCACCATCATCATCATCATCATGTTAAAGTTCTCCAGCTAAAACTTTAATGCAACATATATTTGGGTCTATAAATAAAAGCATTTGTCACCACAAAGTTGGGAGTGGCCTAGGCTGGACTGAACTGGAAACCACAAAGGTAGAAAAGGATACTCCCTTTTAAAAGAATAAATTTGATTTGTTTTATCTTTGATTGAGTTTTAAAACAAAGTTTCTATAATCTTGGTTGTTTTTGTTTTTGTTGTTGTTTTGTTTTTTCAAAACAGGGTTTCTCTGTGTAGTTTTGGTGCCTGTCCTGGATCTCGGTCTGTAGGCCAGGCTGGCCTTGAACTCACAGAGATCCGCCTGGCTCTGCCTCCTGAATGCTGGGATTGAAGGCATGTGCCACCACTGCCCAGCCTATAATTTTGGTTTAACAGTATATTTGTTTCTACACATCACATATGTGTGTATATACATATATATGTATTAAATTGCATATTTGCATGATTAATATACACTAATTAATAATTGTGTATATTATAATTAATATGTATATATTATAATTAATAATACCATTTAAAAGGTATGATTAAAATTGACTCACAAAATAAGTGAGCTATCACATAAAATTAACCTGGCTCTAGTTTATAAAGTAACACGAGTTTTACGACAAAAGTGCCAGCTCCAACAGCCCCAACAGATTTTGATCAGCCACTGGTCCCAAAACAAAAGAGATGAGCAATGGTGAGAGTCAGAGAGAGGAGGTTTGATCAATATGGCCATGTTGGAAGGGACAACTGAAAAGGCCCAGTAACTCCAAGTCTATGTTTGGGGTACTGACAGAGTTCTACATTTAAACAGAAAAAAAAAAACGTAGGACAAGGGGAAGAGGTACATATAACTAAATAGTCACAGTCACTGAGTGCCTTCACTGATCATGTTATGAGTTCTGGTCTGTAAGTCCTTGTGACACAGATGAACAAGCTTCCCCTAAAGACTGTTTTCCTGTTCACTCAGACTCAACACTATCACATCCTATGGACGAGCTTTCCTAGTGCCATGAGACATAAGACATCTGGCTTCTGAATGCACAGGAAAAGGCTACACTTATATTGATTGTGGCTGATTGATGGATTAGAACTCTGTGACTGTGGAGAGCTAGAACAGTGTAGTCACAAAGTCTAACTGTCTTAGCTATATTTAGTCCCTTTAAAGCCATTTAGCACTCACTTTCTGTGTCCCAATGTCCTTTCAACTACCAGGCAAAACCTTTAGACGGCATGAAATTAGCAGATCATGAGCTGCCAGCAACTCAAAAGCCATCAGACAGCATCAAAACCTATGACATAGTTTTCCCTGCTTTGCTGTAACCCACTGACCTGATATCCCCACTAACACATTTCATAAGTGCCTTAATCCGTGACTTTATTCAGTGACGATGGGAGCTCATGTAAATTTCCACATTGGACAAATCATTTGGGGAAATTTTTCTAGGTTATTTCTAGGCCACAGTCACTCCTATTTGGCTCGGAATAAACAATCTCCTGCTACCTGTGAAGTAAGAACCGTGTATTGTGTGGACATTTGGTATAACACTTGCTTTGGGAGGCTCTGCAAAACATTTCACGGTGTCTTTCTTTCATGTAAGAAAAGGCTGATCTCCAAGATTCCAACAAGATAAAAATTTCATGGTTTGGGGCTTTGCTACAGATTTATGGATGAATGACTCAGGACCCTCTATATGTTCATAATAGTTTAAAAAAAATCCTTCACTTTGCTTATACTTGACCTAAATGTAAAAAATTAAATCATGTTTTCCATGCTATAGATGAGCATGTTCCTAGGTGGCCAAACTTGACCAAGTCTCCCCTGCCAAGGCAAGCATTCTCTCCTTTACCCTTTGCCTTCTATCCTGGAAGAGGCCAGCTACTAACCCCAAGGGTCTGAGGTCACTGAAATCAACAAGATGGCTGCCTCAGGTGGGAAGGCAGCTCAAACACCTAGTACACTTCCAATCCCTCCAGGTTAGAGAGGAAGGTTCTGGAGGACGGGGAGTGGGCATTTCATTCTACCCTGGTGAATCCTAAACATAGAAAAGAGGGGAAAGAAAAATAAAGACAGGTTTCTTTGCTTTCATTTCCTCTCCCCCCTCCTCTTCCTCCTCTTCCTCCTCTTCCTTCTCCTCCTCCTCTTCTTTGCCATCTAGGTAAAAGAGAGAGAGGGTATAAAGGCCCCCATTTCCTTTTTAAAATCAGATTGAGATTTGCTGTAGCAGGTGGACTGAATATATACATCCATCTTCCTCTTCTCTCACTTCTAGCCCTTCAAGTAAACCAAAAGTGCATGCACGTCAGAAAAAAAGATACCCCCTCTCTCTTTACCATCTCTATACACACTCCTAATTTCCATATGCATGTCCTCAAACAACCCTGTACCCAGATCCTCCCCCATTAGAGCTGGGAGGCATAATCCAGAAGGGAGCACCTGTCCAGATGGGTGCAAGGCTGAAGGAGCACTGACTGCATTTTGCAAAGTTCAAAACACAACAGCAGCATTGTTGCCCTCTAGTGGTGAATGACCAGAACATCTGTTAAAAGGGAAGTTCCCAGTCCTGGAACAATTTCTCAACAAAAACAAGCCCTGGATAACCCTAAAGAGTGAGAGTTGTCATTAGCTTTCTGACATTTACATCAAAAATTTATTACCATAAATGTACATGCTGAGTGACTGTTGTCATTTTATTTGACCGCCAGTTAACAGCGACAGAGCTGTTGCATACAGGGAAACCGTCATGCATGCCTCTCTAAAACAGGAAGACACCGATGGTGATCTGAACCTCAGCACTGATAACAATGGATTTGGGCCTTTAATAATGATAATGGCAATCTCTATGTTTTGAGGATGAAAATTCAAAAGGGACAATGTATATTTATGTCTGTAGATACGTCACTGAAATACCCATTCTACACGGGGAGGCAAAGAGTCTAAACCTACTGTGTCCTAAGTGAAATCCTCCCAATTTAGCTATTGACAGATGGAAGTGGGGTGGCAGAGCAGCTTGCCTGCCTCTGCTCCACGCCCCTCACTCTGCAGCAAAGCTGCCAGTCAACATGCTCCACCCACTCACAGGGCACACAGCCCTGCGATGCAGAAGAGAGGTTGGCTGGGGAAACTGAAGCTCACACCAGCTACTGGACACACCAGCTACTGGACACACCGGATCCTGTGTGACTACTGCGGGACACCGAGTCCACCACCTGAAGAAAACAGTACAGAATAGAACAGAGCGGGCCATAAAGAGAAAACATTCGGAGAATGGAAGGGATTAAAATCAGAGTTATAACTATATCAACACATATATCAGATGATATTTCATCCATCAGATAGCAATGGCACTACAGGAAAACAGTAATCAATACAGAAATGAGTGAGAAGGATGAAAATTGTGGCCAAATCAAAGGGTTAATTGCAAATGGAATGAATTCTAGAATAAGAAAGAATTAACATAGCATAATTATTCTGGGATTTAAATCTGGTGAGATGTCTCAGACTGCAGAATAAAAAGACAAACTAGTTTAAATTAGACATGCAGCGTAAGAGGCATGGAATGTCAGCTGACTATAATGAAATCCAATTAATGGACTAGAGGTCATGGGAAAGAGAGATGATTAGAGAGAGAGAAAGTAAAGACATCAGAAAATAATATAGAGGAGAAAGAAAGAAAAAGGAGCAAGCGAGAAAGGAAAAATGGTAAAAACTCTTGATCTGGTAAACTACCCTTCGAAATTTTTTTTTACAAGTAAACAAAAACAGATTTTTGTCAACAGAAAATCTAGCACACAGGGAAAAAAAACATTAAAGGGGGTCCTTTGGGTTGAAATGGAGACACTGGAGAGTAGCTCAAATTCCTACGAGACTATCAGAACCAGCCTGTCAGCTGTTGTAGATGAAGCTTTTGCAGGCACAGTGGTATCCAACAAGCCATCGGGTGGGCTACTTGGTGCTCTGACCCACAATGCCTTCCACGGGGACCTGGTATCATGGAAGAGCTACTCCAATCTTGCCTCCGAAGTGCCATTGAAGAGAGCTACCCCTTCTGGTGAAGGCGGGGGGAGTTGAGTCCACCGCATCTGCAGATAGGATTTCAATCTGCTGGAGGCAATGACTGCTAAATGCAAGAAACAAGATGGAATCACATCCGACTAAGATGATGTCTTTCCAAATTCTAAGGGAGCTTCATGATCCACATGAGCTGAGACACTGGACTATGGGAGGCCTTAGCAGGGGAGTTGATGCCAAGTGTCATTCAGGAAACTCAGCCCAAACACACAGCCTATGACCATAACAGGGTTGGCAGTTGAGAAGCATGGACAGGGCAAACAAAGCAGTTGTGGACCAGCATTGTGGACCAGCACTGTCTACCAAGAATGTGTGCTAGCAGTGTGGCCCAACAGTGTGGCCCAGCAGTAGATGTTATAGAAAGTGAACGGGGGCTTGCAGTGGTGGTACACGCCTTTAATCCCAGCACTCGGGAGGCAGAGCCAGGCGGATCTCTGTGAGTTTGAGGCCAGCCTGGTCTACAGAGCGAGATCCAGGACAGGCACCAAAACTACACAGAGAAACTCTGTCTCAAAAAGAAAAGAAAAAAAAGAAAGTGAACAGGGGCCACACAAAAGAATTCCATCACCCCACCACCTATCAAGGAAGCAAGGACCCAAACATCTATGTTTGGGGTTTGTGAGGTCAAAGTCAATGACGTCCAGAAGAAATGTTCAGAGGTAGAAAATATATCCGCAGTGATGCTTCTAGCCCAGCTGGAGATGGTGCAGAAAAGAGGTGAATTCATTAAAACACATGTGTTCATGATATTGATCCGCCCCTCCAGCTGTCATCAGCAGGTGAGGTGGGAGCACATGTGTAGTAAATGCTAAATGATAGGAGGTTTCTTTTTCCATGGTGAAAATGTTCTAGAAAACAGAAGTGTACCCAAAACTGATGAACTGTGCATCCACACTGGTGAATTCTATGGTATGTAATTTATATTTCAATTTTAAGGAGGGATCCAAGTATTTCAACCATGATACATTTTGAGAAAACAGTATCTTTTGATTCAGTTGACATGGCAAACTTGAGATGGATTATAGAGGGTAAGTGTGAAAGATTAAGTCATTGAAAGTAGAAACTTAACACAAAATAGACTGTATTTAGAAACTGTAAAAGAAGAGATTGATAGCTTAATATATTATGGTATAAAACTTCTGCATACCAGTATCATTCATAACTTAAATACATGAAAAAGTACTATATAAAAGGAAAATATCTGTACCATGTGACAATGGTTTAAGATCCAGAATATATAAGAGTATACTTTCCAAAATAGCAAATCAATAAAAAAAATGGACTAAAAGACAGGATTAGAATTCACCTAAGAAGAAATATCAACATCCTATAAGTGTCTGAATACCGTAGCCAAGATCAATACCAATAAAGAATCTGAAAGCAAACAGTGACAAACAGGGCGATATTCCCAAGTGTATTCCAGTGTGCAGGAGGCTTTCATGAAGACATACAGAAAGGACACTCATGTGGCCCAGCAGGTGCAAAGAGAGCTGATGCAATCCTTCGGAAGAAAAATTTGGCAGTGTATTTCAAAATCTGCATATTTAAGCTTAGGGATTTCAAGTCTAAATAAAACCCGGGGATGGTGGGGGTGGGGGACTGCACAAAGAGTGGCTGGAGAAAACTGCGCACCGCCGCCAGCTTATTTTAGCAAAACACAAGAATCCTCAGATCTCCATCCGCAGACAAATGGTTAGCTAACCCCCTCAATATTGATGGCACTGCACAGTCTCCAGTCCCTTTGCTTGAATATCAAGACATCAAGGTAGTTTCCAGGAAGAAATTAATTTTCAAAATACTACTCATAAGGACCAGAAAGAGAGAGCTCAGCACCTGCTGCCAAACCCAAGTTAGAGTCCCCTGAACCCACAATGTGGAAGGAGAGAACCGACTCCCACAGGCTGTTCTTTGACATCCATATGCTCACACACACACACACACACACACACACACACACACACACACACACACACACACAGATGCATGCACATCACAAAAAAAAATTTTAAGCATGATATGATTTGATAGAAAACAGAACAAGAAAGAATCCTGTCACGTATTTCAGGATGTCAACTACAGCCACCTCTGATAAGGAGACCAAGCTAGGAAGGGGTAAAATACATTTATGGCTCCAGATTTACACATCACTTTATTGTTTGAATTTTTATAAGAACTGAGATGAGCAAGATTTATGTAAAATATAATTTTAAAATCTACCTTTTGTATCGCCAGTGCTGTGTAAAGCTACCTTCAAGTTTTTATTAACCTCGTAAACAAAACAGGAGAAATTTACCTTCCAAATTTTCAATTCTTTCAATGTTGTTTAATGCTAAGTTCAAGTATTCAAGTTTCTTGAGTTTGCCAACATTTTCTGAAATACAAATAATATAATTAATTAGCCTTTATGAGAGAGACTATTTCATAACTTACCATGAAAATGATACAGAGAAACAAAGGGTAACATGTGGCTAGCAGCTTTTCAGAGCTTTACTGTCTTAGTCAGGGGTTTGTATTACTCTGCTAAATCACCATGACCAAAAGCAACTTGGGGAGGAACGGGTTTGTTTCTTCTCACGCTTCCAGGTAACGGTCCAACATTGAAGGAAATCGGGGCAGAAACTCAAGGCACGAAACTGGAGGCAGGAGCTGAAGAAGAAGCTATGGAGGAGTGTTACTTACTGGGCTGTCCCTCATGGCTGGCTTTGCTTGCCATCTTATACCATCCAGGACCGTCAGCCCAGGGGTGGCACCACCCACAGTGATCTAGGCCCTCACACGTGAATCATCAATCAAGAAAACGCACCAGTCTTGCCCACCGGCCAATCAAGTGGGGAAATTTTCTCAGTTGAGGTTCTCTCATCCCAAATGACTCTAGCTTGTGTCAGGTTGTCATAAACTAGACAGCACACCTATACAACAGCCACCAGGTTGCCTGAGAAGTGTTCATCTCTTCCTCCCTTCTTCTTAAGAGTACCAATGTTTGCTCATGTCTCTACCCATCTCCAACTCCACTGGGCTATATTTAAGAAAGCTGGCCAGTGTATAGCACTCAGTATCTCCTGCTGTTTGAAGGCAACAGAACTTAGGGTTAAACCAACCAGCCCACTGCATCTCCTGACAGCCATGTGCTGTAGAAAAGGATGCACATCACAAGCATTCAGTCAAGTAGGCAAAAACTTAATGCTCCCTGCTTCAGGACTCCCTGTCTCTTTCTACTGCAAGATGGTGACAAGGAGAGAACTCTTATTCCTTTAGTGCTCAAACTTGGTCATGAGGGAACCACCTGTAAATAAAGTCTGCCCTGTGGTGGGGGAACAGAGAAAAGAGTTCCACTGCTCTGGAGTGCACTCTATCTGGACCTATGGTTGGACAGAAAAAAAAAAAGTTTCCTTATTGTTAAGCCCTGGGAAATAGGGTTTCCTTTACTTTTAGCCAAAATTAACCTGACATGGGATTATCTTTTTAAGTAAATCTGGAAGGCCAGTCAGACAAAACAAGTATGAGCTAGTCAAGGAATTGCTGTTGAGTAAGTTTCTCTAAAAACAGCTGATAATAAGACACAGCTGACTGTCTTGTATATGTCATATTATATCCTAGGCTTATCACCTATATTACATTTTAAAAGCCACTTAATTACATTTATGTATTTTGTGCATATGTATGGGTATGGGTGAATGTTCCATAGGATGTGTGTGGGCATCAAAAGACAACTTGTAGGAGCTGGTTCTTTTCTGGTACCATGTGTGTCCTGGAGTTTGAACCCAGGTCACCAGGCTTGGAGGCAAGCATCTTACCTACTGAGTAATCTCACCAGCTAGATGTATTTTTATTAGATTCTAACAAAAACTACATGAAGTAAAAATTATTGCCATCTCCTTTTTTCAGATGAAAATGCCAATGTGGAGAGAATTAACTCACTTGTCCAAGAGTAATGATAGAGCCAAAATAATTTGATTCCAGAGCTGTGCACTAAATCATTAGACTTCTCTTAAAAGAACAATTCCTTAAGATGAAAAGAAAGATGACATCCCTGTGAAGACATTCGAATTTTGGGCAGCCTCATCTAAGGAATGCTGCTCTCCCAGATCCTCGGAGATATTATGAATAGCAAGCATGACTTACTATTATCACACAAAGCACTATTCAGAGTTCATCTAAACTTAAATCATGTATATAGCCTCATAGATCTAAGAACAACATTAGTTCGCAGGGCCTCAAGTCCACTGTTTTTAAAATGAGAATCTAAAGATGAATTAAGCTTCTCTCAGGAATTAAATTTCTGAGTAGTACTAATGTTTACAAAAGGGTCTCTAGCAACATCTGAGCATTCAGTTGTCAACATATTTGGAGGTTTCTGTGTGCCAAGAATCATGAAAGGCATAGTGTCTGTCTACATCCTGGACAGAAATGCTCAGTCATTCCTGTTCAAATTGCCACCCCACAGTGGGATACCTGCTTTACAAAGAGCTCTTCTTCCTGCCCGTATTATTTGTGCAGCCCTCAGATGCTAGAGTCGCCCAGTGGAAATCAACACAAGAGTCGTACAAGAAGAATTACATCCCAAGAGACAGGGAATCAAACTGGCCAGGAGAAAGATGAAAACTGTAAATAAAACTACATAGCCCCTCTCCAGCAGCCTGAAGGGAGTTGGAGAGCTCTAAACCCAAACCACTGTGGGGGCTGTTGTCACCAACTGCCACAAACAAGCCCACAGACTTCTGGTTAACTAAATCCCTTCACCCTTGACAGAAGCTTGTCCACCACCCCACCCCCATCCTTACAAGGCCCACGGGGGATCTGTTGGGAGAGCTGATCACTGGTGGCTACCCCCATAGACTCTGCACTTTGGTGGAACCCCAGATGGTCCTTGGCTCACACTTGCTTCATGGCTGAGCAGAGCCTTCCTCCCACAGTCCATCTGTCCCACCCAGTGAGCCAGGGAGCTCTAGGAAAGGCAGTTGCTTTGCAAACTTCCACCTCAATGGTAGGACAGCATGTGTGGATCCTAGAGAAGTACTTTTACTTGCTAAATACATGCCTAAATGCCCATGGGTGGAGCAGCATTGAAAAATCCCATTATTAGAATTTAAAAGTGTTTAATTTAAGAATACTTCGGAAGCAAAAATTTAAGCTTTCTCACAGCTCTGAAAAGGCCTGAAATACTATGCTACTAATTAGTAATTGTGATGGACCCAGCTGTGGAGATTAAAATTTCGGGAACTCTTTGAGATCTGTACAATTAGCATCGTTCTTCAAAGCGCCCATGAATAAAAGCTGGTGGTTTTCTCTGACCGCCTTTTTAATTGAACAGTGTGCCAGAGTTTCCAGTTTCTGGTAAAGCAAAGGATGCCAAGAATATTTATCTGAAGAAATATATAGTTTTACTAAATCTTCCAAAATGATGCAAATCTGGGCTTTTTATAATCCTCGAGCCAATTTTCAATTACCCAGAGAATCAGCGGCACCCACGCTACCAGGGTTTCTCAGTCTCGGAAATGTTAACATTTTGAGCTGGATAATTCTTGTCCTGTGCAGTAGTGTCCCTGGCCTCTTCCGAGTAGGGCCAGTAGCTTATACACCTCCAGCATGCACGCGCACACACACGTACACACACACGTCATAACCAAGATAATCCCAGCCATAGCTCAATGCTCCCTGTTGAGAGGCACTGCATATCCCTGAAAAGTTAACAGTAACCTCAAAGCTGACCCATGTACTCCAGCAGTGGCACTCTCTCTATCTCAACTCACTCCATCTATTCCTCCAATTCTATTCACTTCTCCCTTCTACCTCTGGCTTCTGAAGGCTAACCGAAACAACCTGGGCTAAGTAATGACATTAGTAGCCTGGCAGCTTTCACCCACTAAAGTCTTATTTCACTATAAGCACAATAGTCCCTACATCACCCCATCCATCCTGTACCCCGCATTACAAGAGGTGGTCTTCACAGTGTTTTATGAATACCCCAACTCAGTCTTGGTCAGCTTAACTGCTTTGTTTATTTTCACACAGCTCACGAATAAGTGACAGGGGAAGGGTTCACAGACAAGTCTACCTGCAACCAGAGCCCATGCATGCTTTTACCATTAACGTAGAGTTGCTTAAACAAGAAGTGGGTCTCCACTTGTTCCTCTGTGGCAGGACCCCATTTAATGGCTCTGTAGACCACCCTTGTATTTGTCCCTCAATTCATTGTTAAGGCAAGGAAGGATGCAGAAGCCAGGGAAAGACCAATTTATCCAAGAAGTAATTTGGGAGAAGAAACCTGGGCATGCAAAGTCTCTCCTTTCTCCCTCCTTCCCCCCTTCCCTCCTTCCCTCCTTCCCTCCTTCCCTTCTTTCCTTCTTCCCTCCCTCCTTCCCTTCTAGGATGTCCATGCAATAGAACATATGATTCAGTTCCCTCCTGCCAAAAAAGCATGAGCCTACTTACTTGGTTGGGAGAAACTTGTGGGTGCTCAGCTTGGCCTATAACTAAGAGGTTTATTCTGAGGGTAGTATCAGCAAGTCTATCTACTTACTAGTCTGTACTACATTCTGCAAAGACCTTTATCAGTTTAGTGGTTTGAATAAGAATGGCCACCTAGCCGGGCGTTGGTGGCGCACGCCTTTAATCCCAGCACTCGGGAGGCAGAGGCAGGTGGATCTCTGTGAGTTCGAGGCCAGCCTGGGCTACCAAGTGAGCTCCAGGAAAGGTGCAAAGCTACACAGAGAAACCCTGTCTCAAAAAAAAAAAAAAAAAAAGAATGGCCACCATAAGCTCATATGTTTGAATTGTTGATCCTCAGTTGGTAGACCTGTTTGAGAAGGATGGAAGGGTAAGGAGGTATGGCCTTGGAGGAGGTGTGGTCTTATTGGAGGAGGTGTGTCACTGGGAATGGACTTTGAGACTTCAAAAGTCCATGCTTTTCTCTGTGTCTCTCTCTGCCCTGTAGTTGTCTCAATGTGTAAGCTCTCAGCTACTACTCCGGCACCATGCTTGCCTACATGCTGCCATACTCCTCACCATGATGGTCATAAGCTAACCCTCTGAAATCGTAAGAAAGCCCCCAATGAACTCTTTCTTCTATAAGTTGCCTTGGTCATGGTGTCTGTTCACAGCATCAGAAAATAAGAAAATCAGTTACAATGCTAACATTTTGATCTTTGCTCAGATGACTTCTGCACTTACCTGTCAATTCCATTCCAAACTAAAACCACCTTAATATACCAAACTGATCACAATATCTGGTACTCGACAATATGGCATAACTGGCTAATGTAATGTGTGGTAATCTGACAAAGACATTTAAAAATATATACTTATTTTTCAGAGCAAATTTATGTTCACAGAAAAAACTTAGTAAAACTTACAGCTCTCATATACCCCATTCCTTCCCTACCCAACCCCAAATTACTAGCCCCAATACTTTATTTATATCCTATACCAGAGTGTAAACTCATTACAATTGATATGCCTACATTGACATATCATGACCCACACATTTACTCTTAGTATAATACATTCTGTGTATCTTGACAAACACGCAACTACAACAACATGTATCCACCATTATCCTCCATGCTCTGACTATTTGTTCTTCACTACTACTAGCTCCTGGAAACCACTCATCTTTTTGAAGTTTCTATAGTTCTGCCTTTTCCAGAACATCATAGTTAGACTCACGTAGGCTTAGTATTTTCATATTGGTTGCTTTCCCTTAATATGTACATTTAGAGTTTCTCTATGTGTTTTCATTGGTTCTGTACCCATTTCTTTTAAGCTATGAATAATACTTTATTTTATGGATTGAGCCATTCACCAACTGAAGGATATCTTGGTTGCTTTCAAGTTTGGGCATCTGTGATTTTTTTTTTAACAACAACAAAAAAAGAATGTATTGGTATACATATATGACAAGAACTTTTAAATTCTAACATGATCTTTCCAGTTTTACAGAGAGATATATAGCCATGGCAAATGAATGACTCATTGTGGGGAGGCTACCCACCACCCCCACATTTCCCCAGAGTGCTCTTGAGTAGGAGCAACAGGAAATATTAGTTAGAAGGAATAGAGGGGGGAGATAAAGATAGAAAATACAGGATAGCCTCAAGAGGGCCTGGAACCTATTCAAATGGGCCCTGACTGTCTCTGCCCTAGGGTATTTACAGAAATGCCAAGGGGTGGAACAAAAGACCTCCCCCTAGCACAGCCAAGTACAGACCATCTCAGACACCTGCACTCAGGCCCATGGTCCAATCATCCTCTCTATGCAGACCTGCTGGGTAAAGCCACTAGGAAACCTGAAAATGGGCTCCCACAGATCATACCCACCCCTTTGAAAGCTGGTAGGAGATCATGTGCACACTTAACCCCATTTCCAATGCCATAACAGTATCCCTCTGGGCACCATCGCCAACTACACACAGGAAGGCCTGGGGAATATTCTGCAAGCAGCTACTTAAAGGTGGCTGTGTCTCTTTCCCTGTGGCCTTACTGTTCAGTTATTTCCCAAAGTTCTCCCACTCAAATGTTGCAAAGTCATGAGAACAAATGAATGAGACTTACCAATTTTCCCAATGAGGTTATTTTGAAGATAGAGAATTTTTAAATCCCGGCACCATTTGTCGATATGTTCTAGCCTTTCTATTTCTTGCTGATGCAAGGAAAGTTCCTCCAGGGAAAAAATGACACAGTCGTTGTGCTCAGCATTGCGTCTAATAAGATCTTCTGTGACTGAAAGAAATTTTGCAGCATATTATATTCCCATTTCCATTGTTCAGCGTCGGGTTATTATATGATTAACATGCTGGAGTTTCTTTGCAGCTAAGTGTTGATTCTTCGGGCCCAAGCAATTTTCAGACAGAGAGATCAGACAAATGCTGCTTGCTGCCCACCTCGGGGAGTCTGTGCACAGCCATGATGTGAGGCAAAGAAAAGAGACACAACAAAGCCTCAAGTCTCATTTGTCTTTGTATGTGTAAGGTCTATGTAAGTTTTGTTAAATAGATGAAGAATTGGCAGTTGACACTGTATGAATATGAATAGAGGCTGTCCCAGTGGAACCAGACCAAACTGGATGAGATTCACTATCAGACTTAAGACAGAGCAACTGAGTCACAATCTCACTGACAAAGGACAGAACCTAAAAAACTTCTCCCACCATCAAATAAGGAAGACCACTTATCACTTAAGCAATTAATTGCTCATTTAGAGCTTCAGAGAAAAAAAAGAGCAACCCAGATTCCGGATCTTGCATTGATGATTGATAAAGTAGCTCTTACTTGCTGTGTTTCCTGGAAGAATAAAAAGAAAAGAAAGGAAGGAAGGAAGGAAGGAAGGAAAGAAAAAGAAAGAAAGAAAGAAAGAAAGAAAGAAAGAAAGAGAGAGAGAGAGAGAGAGAGAGAGAGAGAGAGAGAGAAAGAAAGAAAGAAAGAAAGAAAGAAAGAAAGAAAGAAAGAAAGAAAGAAGAAAGGAACTGCTTCTAGGAAGAGCAAAAATGAGAGGGAGTTCCCATTCTCTAACAAAAATTATGTGTAGCACCAACTGCCGAGACCCAAGTCAGGAAAATGTAATAAAGATGGCACCAAGGGAGTGAAAATAATACCATGGTCCACTATTGGAGCCAGGAACAAAATCATGAATCATATTTATAAGGTGGACTGGAAGCAAATAGGCAACAATAATGGAGACATTTTGCATTTCCAGTGTTCATAAAAATGCTTTTTTTTGAACCCACCTTACATTATCAGTAGAATGTATAAATGATTCCTCTCCATCCCAAAATATAATGAAGGCTTATTTGTTGTCTTCTACAACATACCAGGCACTAGTTTAAACGCTTTGAGTGATTTAAAGTAGTGATCTATAGACATATGATTTACCCTCATTAGGAAAGTAACTGAAGCACAGAGTTTCCATAACTAATTTTTATAACTAGATCTTGGCTGTGAAAGCTACAGCCAGGTTTGAAATCGACAGCCCAATGGCAGATCATGTTAAAACACACTTTTCAAAATCCCACAAGAGCAATACTTAAAGTGCTGTGCATAGTTAACCTAGTTAAAATAATTTCCTTTGAAGTGACAAATCAATAAGCCAAGTGAATCCTACACTTTCTAACATTTGCATGGAAACTTGATCTGTTGGGTGCACATAACAAAAATTACAGTCAAGAAAATTACAGAATTTTCAATTGTAATATGGTTTCTTTCATCCACTAATTTTTTAATCTTATAATAGCTAAATACAAGCAGTGTCTCATTTTTACACTAAACCACATAGGGTTGATGCATCTGGATATACTACTATATTGACACAGGATGTTCTGTGGTAACAGATTTAAGTGAAGTAATGAATTACAAAGATACAAAAGAACAAAAACAGCTGGTGAAATTTCTTCAAAATGTTGGGAGTGCTTTATGAGAAGTGACTGTTTTGCCAAACGTATCAAAACATAGCAAAAGACAATTTCTTTGCTCCAGCAGTCCAGTACTAGTATCTGTGGGAGTTGGAAGGGACAGCACCTTGATTACATCACAGGGACATGATGCTTATCCTTGGAAACACTCCATGGGGGTCTGTTTCAGGGATTAACACTTCTGCCACCAGCAATCAAGACCTCCTTACCAACACTGAAACACCTGATGGCTTGTCACAGTTTCTGGAATGGGACAATGGAATAAATATCACATACTTGTGGTCACTTTATAGAGTGGCAAAAAAGAACATTCTTCCCAAGTTCCTAGGTATCTTTGTATTCATGTGCAAAAATGTCTGAGTGGAGAGTAACTTGGTTATATACATGACATAAAAATGCCATTCGTCCTATGCTATTCCATAGTATATTAAAAATGGAAAACTTATAGAGGTTTTGTATGTACTTTCAGAATCTTGAAGAAATTTTTCTAAGTTAAATGAAGAGGAAATTGAATTTAGCAGACCACTTATTCTTAACCACTGTAAGACACTATCTTCTACATGAGCAAGTAAGAACCTCTGGAGCTTCCTCAGGCTCCTGAATGTGTGGACTTGTCCAGCTGAGACAAGTCCCTCATGCACTATCAGCTGCCACAGCTCCATACCACGTTCCAAAAAAACAGAGTTTTGCCTTTTTAAAAGATAAAAACATGTATGGACTCCACTGTTGTAGAATATTATTTTAAGGTATGTTACTTATGTTTATGTTGCATTTGTCTAACTCTGTGAAGCTGTGATACTTAGCCTGTCTAAAACACCTGATGGTCTAATAAAGAGCTGAACAGTCAATAGTGAGGCAGGAGAGAGAAATAGGCAGGGCTAGCAGGCAGAGAGGATAAATGGAAGGTTAAATCTGGGAGGAAGAGATCTAGGAGTGAGAGGAGAGAAGGAGGAAGGCTCCAGGAGCCAGCCACCCAGCTACACAGCCAGCAATGGAGTAAGAAATAATGAAAGGTACATAGAAATAGAGAAAAGTAAAAGCTCAGAGGAAAAAGCTAGACAGGATAATTTAAAGTTAAGAAAAGCCGGCAAGAAACAAGCCAAGCTAAGGCCAGGCATTTATAATTAAAAATAAGCCTCCGTGTGTGATTTATTTGGGAGCTGGGTGGTGGGCCCCCCAAAAGAGTAAGAGTAAAAAACAACTAACAACACTCCACCGCTTGTTTGCGGTGTGTGGAACTCTGTTCTTTCCAATGGGAGGAGACAGGGTGACTTGAGATGACACTTCTTTAGAATAGCGTGGGGAACTCCGGTTGAGAGGTTACAACACTACACATGATAAATGTTCATGCTGCTCTAAGGGCTGCCTCAGCTGACAGGCAGAGGTAGCTGCAAACCCAGTCCTGGGATAGACAGGCTAAAGGGATTGCAAAGGAGCCTAAAGGGGCAGCCTGACTAGTTCTGGCTTGCTGAATCCCTCTGCTATGTCTGGAATGTCTCTACTCATTTAGAAGCCAGCTTGCACAAACTACTTGAGAAAAAGGACCAGAAAAGCAAAAGCAACAGCAACAACAGCAACAAAAACCTTCCTAGTAACCAAAAATTAAAATAGGGTATTAAATTTACCTTTGTGTTGGACACACACAAACACACACACATACCAAGTTGGGTTATTTTGTTTGTTTCTGTGTATTTTGTTTTTGGGTTTTTGCTTTTGTGGTAGTGGTCAAACCCGGGGCATCTGCCATTAGGCACATGACCTATGGAACTACACCCTTAGTCCCTCATGTTTTTTTTAATAACCAAAATCAACTGGCAATGCATAAGTAGTGACAGCCAACTTAAGAATATAACAAATCAGTTATATAAACTAAAATCATCACCTCTATCTCTAATCTACAAAAATTCTCTTAGCAAACATGCTTCTTTATAATCAACTTATGTTATGGGTTGAGAGGCATAACCAATATTATCAGAGCTATTTTAATGAGATGTGATAATTATTTACCACTTCTGACTAGACTCTCAAGTGCCTAATGTTGTATCTGTGACTTAGACTACAAAACCCACAAAAGAGGATGGATTGTTGGAGGCTGTGCTACTATTAGACCTGAAGTTTATGAACGAAGATGTCCCCATCTAGAAATTATGCCCTCCCTTTAGACCATGCCTAGAAAGGGAACAACGAGTCCCATATCTGCTCCTAAGTTCCTCACTAGTCACTTCAAAGGATCGTTTCCAAAACAGACACAGTGTTTGCATCCCCAATACCCAGAGCTTCCAAGGAGCATCTGTTTGTCGGATACATGGATGATTTGATGTATAGGCTTAAGTGAGCATGGGGTGGAGAAAGAATAGGGGATATAGACAGAGAAGGAAGAGAAATGGGGAGTGAGTCATAGACCAGCTCTCCTTGAGCCTCCAAACTCTAGCAAAGACCCAAATGAGTCTGAAAAGTTACATTAAATGTATTCTTTGAGTTGTATTAAAATATACTTCTCAAAGGAGGAATGTGTAGTTTATGAAGCAGTTTGGTTTATAACTTGATGGGCCATTATTTATCTTTTCCCCAAATTCTGAATGAGGCTTCATTTATTATCCACATAAATACGTAATCTAACTAGTTTGAACGCAGCATTTCCACCCATGGTCAAGTCAAATGTGAATATGGGAACCCTGGCAGAATCTTAAGTATTACCTGATCCATGTATTACCTACATGGCCCACCCAGATAACCTGGCTGTAAAGGTATCACAGCTCTGCTGTCTCAAAGTCTTTGCCAATTTTTCTGGCACTGAAGACTTAGTGCATGGATAAGGTTCCTGCTGGTACCAAGAAGTACTTCTCTTGTTTCATCTCCCATAATATATGAAAGTCATATCATTGTGCTATTATATAAGTAAAATAGGCTGTCAGCATGTGAGTGTCAAATTTTCCCTTTCCGCATCATGGATAGACATTAGGAAGAAATTATTTTTATCCTTATTTCCTAAGCGCAAGAGTGAAAAGAGTAAGAATCACTATCAGTTTAAATGGGAAGGATAAGGGAAGCTCCTCTAGCATGGATAAGTAAGCACACAGAGAGGAGGGACCCCACAGCTATGCTCAGAACGACAATGTTTCTGAGTAGCAACTACTGTATACCATTAGAAATATTTAAAGTGTAGAATCACAAAGGAAGTTAGAACTATGATTATTCCAAATTTCCCATTTTGAACTATTTTTAAAAACTAGCATGTTTTTATGTATTCACTGAGAATTTCATACATTTTGTAATACACTTTGATCATACCCATCCACTACCACCTCCAAGTCTCCCTAGTATCCCTACTCTAACTCCCTTGAAACTTCATGCCCTCTTCTTTTGTTGTTAATAAACCCCTTGCATCCAATAAGTGCTACATGAGCATGGGTGTGAGGCCATGTACTAGGGCATTCAAGACTCAGGGAACATCATAGAAGGGGGACGGATAGAATTTAAGAGCTGGAGCAGATGGAAGGGAGGAGAAACTGTAAAATGTTGACCTCTGGACATGGTAAGTTGTTGTACTCATCAACTTAGGGCAGCTGTGGTTCCAAGCACAAGATCAAGCCAGTCAAAATTCGGAATAGGTTTATAATAGGCCAACTGCTAAATGGCACGCTATGTTATGGCACTCAGGAAATTGTTACATTATACTGCCTTACCTGTAATGGCAAACATCAGTGTGAAATCTAGATTCAGCCCCTGAGAAGAGATGTCAAGAGTATCTACATGGTACATGGAGATGACAGTGTTTTGCACTTTTAAATAGGAAGGATTCTGCCATTTTACACACCACCTAGTTTAAACTATGCATTCTCTAACTCCAAACAATATTGCCCTCCTTCAGAAAGTCCTATATCAAGTAATATGGCACTGTGCTTACATGAGATGATTCTAGGACTTAAAAATTCCTCAGTAGCATTAAACGCTCATCACGCAAGTTTCAAGAACAAAGGTGCTGCAACACCTATTGGGTGGTATAGAGAGCATGCACATAAAATGCTGATTTTGCTTTCTCATTCAGAAAACCACAAGCAACAAAATAGGAAACTCATATGGAACTTAAAGAATATCCTACTGAAAGGGGGTGCTAACCAATACCTGCTTGGTTGCGGGAAAGAGAGACCAATGGAGGATGCTGGCAGCTCTAACATACTTATCTCATTAAAGCCAGGCACGGAGGAATCAAAGGCTGAACTAATATTGATTAGCCAGCCTGGGCCTCTTAATTCTTTAACATTTATCTGCACAATGACCTTGTGCAGCCTGAGAAGATGGCTTGGTGGGTAAAACACATGCGACGAAAGCATGAGGACCTGAATGAGAATCTCCAGAACTAAATGAAATAGCACATGTCTGTAATCTGTTCCTACAGCCAGATGGGGCATGCAGACAGGAGAAGCCCTGGAAACTCCCAGGCCAGCTAGCCTGACAAACAGCAAAGACAACCTGTCTTTAACAAAGTGGAAGATGAGGTCCAACATCTGAGGCTGTCCTCTGACTGCCATACACGTGCTATGGCATACACACACCTACACTCACACATACAAATATGTATACACACACACACCACAGAACCTTGTAAGGGTTCTGTGTGCAACAGAATGAAGTTTCTGAGTTATGAGAGCATGTTCCAATAAGTTTACTTCTGCACGATTTTCGAGGTACTCAGTAAAATTTAAGAAAACTCCAAAGCCAACAATTTACCATTTATCTTTTAGGATTTGTTTGTTTGTCTGACTCAGGGTCTTACATTGCAGCCTAGGCTGCCTGAAACCCATTATGTAGAACAGGCTCGCCTCAAACTCATGGCAATCCTTCTGCTTCAGCCTCTCGAGTAAAGGATGGTATTCTACCATCACATCCAGATCATTCCTTTATGTTTCATATAATGTTTTGATTCAAACTCATGGCAATCCTTCTGCTTCAGCCTCTCAAGTAAAGGATGGTATTCTAACATCACATTCAGATCATTCCTTTATGTTTTATATAATGTTTCGAAAACAGCTCTACCTTTCTTGCTGGATTACACTAAAATCAACCAATATGTTCATAGCAGATTTCACAGATTTTTCAAACATCTTGAAAAACCTTGCAAATATGCATATGGGCATATATGTATATTATATACATGAAATAAAAGATATTTAATAGAAACACAGGATTACAAATATGTAGTTTACCTCTCATAGTATCTAAATATTTTTCTATTTAGAAGATAACATTTCTAAGAGAACACACACTTCTTTTTCCTATAGATTTAATGGACATCAGGAAACATACTGATCCCTAATCCAGTGATACCTTTAAGGGCTATTGATGTGACTGTGGTTTAAAAAACACAAAGCACTATGACAGAAGAACTCAGGAAATGTGGTTTGTGCTACTGAGTCAAAGAAGAGAGGTCAGAAGAGGATGCACAGAGGAGAGGCCTGAACCTTGAAATGTGTGTAGATGTATGCCAGACAAGCAAATGAGGAAAGGGCATCCTGGGCCATCTTGGATAACACAATGCATTGCCCGGTTTCCCCTTCAAAATTAATAGATTAATTCCAGCAGCTGCTGGGAGCTCTGCCAGCAGCTCATCCTCAGCTGCATACCTTCCTTTCTTCCAGTTGCCTTAGCTGAAAAACATCACCCCACCCCAGCTAATGTCTGTTCCCAAAAGATCATAGTGGATGGCTAGTTGGTAAGAGGCCGTTGAGGCCCAGTCTTTTATCTTAGTGTGAGCAAGTCAGAAGGTCGACTCCAAGCTTGGAGCCCTTGGAGTTGAGTATGTTCGGCTTCTTTTCTCCATCCTGCCTAAACTTGCTTTCTACCTACCCCAATAATGCCACAGAATAAATCTCTAGCATGCTAAACATCAAAACTCTGCTTCTTGGGAAGCCCAACCTGAAAGCATTGACACCCAAAGTAGTCCATGAAAGCATGTGCTAGGTAAGATGTGGGTTTGAAACCAAATCTGTTACCAAAATGGCAACATGGATACCACTACTGGCAGTCAGTGGGACACAGGCAGTGCTGGGCTCACAGCTGCTGTGCATTGGTTGAGAATTTCTCTGGTGCTGAGCGGTGATGGAATATCAGTGGAAGGAAGACAATAGTGAATGTGACCGACCGATCGATCAGGCATGTCATTTAGAGGACAGTTGCACTGAGGAGTTCTGACTAAACACAACAGCCAAGGAAAGGAAAAGACACCCCAATGGACTATTAAAGGCTAAGTGTGGAGACTACAAGAAGGAACTGAAGAATATAAAGAGGTTTCCGTCTTGAACTACATGGTTCAGAGAAAGCTGAGCACCAGAAACAGGCTAAATCATAAAAGAGTGACAGACTCTAACTTCCAGGCATGATGGAGTCCTAGGTTAGGATTCACACTCCCAGACTACACTAACTAAACTCCAGACATGATATATGAAAGTATTATTTTTAAGACGTCAGACATCAAGAAACAACAAAAAAAGAAGGTAAGTTTGTGTTTTGAGTAGAATGGCCTCATTGGAGACACAGCTAGGACATTTCTGGGAGGGAAATTTACAGCATTGAATGTCCATGGTCAGAAAGAAATAGAGCAGAGACATCAGCTTCCACTTTAAGATACATGGAAAAGTACAAGTCAAATTAAAAATAGAACAAAGTAATAAAGATTCTGACAGAAATCAGGAATACAAATCA
The DNA here is from genome assembly GCA_902168425.1 of Peromyscus attwateri. NCBI lineage: Eukaryota > Metazoa > Chordata > Mammalia > Rodentia > Cricetidae > Peromyscus > Peromyscus attwateri. The sequence goes on from CABHPP010108193.1 coordinate 101,807, forward strand.
GGAAAAAAATTAGTAAAAATCAAAGCCAGTGAATTAAGAAAATGAAATTAGTAAACTTTACTCTGACTTAGCAGAAGAGGAGACAGGACAGATTGCCAATTTTAGTAATGGGAGACGAAATATCTACTGTGCAAATATTAAAGGATACAGAGAATATTATAAATATCATTATGAGAATAAATTCAAGAATGTATGTTAAATGGGTAAATTGTTTGATGAGATGAAAACTACCAAGCTCCCTCAAGAAGACAAGGGTAGTTTAAGGACCTGTGGGTCATCTTAAGTAACTAGAGTAATATAGAGTAACAAGCCTTCTAGCAAAGAGAATTTGGGCATAGATGTTTCCACAGATAAATCCTACCAACCATTTAAGGAAAAAATATGCTGTTTCCATGAACTCTTCATGGAAACTGAAGGGATGCTATCAAGCTAATCAAGGGATTGCATGGGTGACCTAGTTAGCTTTCTGTTGCTCTGATAAACACCATGACCAAAAGCAACCTGGGGAGGGAAGCATTTATTTCATCTTACAACTCCCAGATCACGATCTATCACTGTGAGAAGTCAGACCAGGAGCTTGACACAGGAATCTGAAGGTAGGACCTCAAACAGAATACATGAAGGAATGATGCTTACTACCTTGCTCCGTGAGTTGCTCATTTTGCTTTCTTGCTCAACTCAGGACTGCCAGACTACCACTGCCAGGTGGTCTCATCCACAGTGGGCTAGGCATTCTCATATCAAACACTGAGAAAATACCCCCACAGAATTCCCTATAGACCAATCAGATAGAGGCAATTCCTCAAGTGAGATCCCCTCTTCTCAGATGTACCTCAACTCTAGCGTGCATTAAGTTGAAAAACAAATACTAAACAGCACAGACGAGGAGAGCATGTATAAAAACTCTCAAATCTCGGCCGGGCGGTGGTGGCGCACGCCTTTAATCCCAGCACTCGGGAGGCAGAGGCAGGCGGACCTCTGTGAGTTCGAGGCCAAGCCTGGTCTACAAAGTGAGTTCCAGGAAAGGCGCAAAGCTACACAGAGAAACCCTGCCTCGAAAAACCAAAAAAAAAACCAAACAAACAAAAAAAAAAAAAAACAAAAAAAAAAAACCTCTCAAATCTCTCCACTCTGCCTTGCTTGGTTCCTGGAACTGGCTATTTGTCAAGGTGGTTCTCAGCTCTGCCTCAGTCACCTCCCCTAAAAAAACTAAAACATGGGTAAGTTGGTCATTGTTCCCTGTCTTGGAACATCGCTGAAACAGGAAAGAAAATGGGTGGAAACCATCCAAACCAGGCATGGCACATGTAAGCCCTTGTGGGAGGGGCACTTGTCATTTATCTCACTGTCTGGATTTTAGTTAGGGCCACTCTCCTCTACCACTCCTACATGGCCAATTAGGTGCCTGAAGAAAACCCCACAGCTTCTCAACTGAATGCTTGTAAGGGTGACATCTTGTCACCTTTTTCCAGGGCAGAAAGAAACCCTACCATCATATTCTCATTCTCTCTCTCTGTCTCTCTCTCTCCCTCTCTCATATTCTCTATATCTATCTATCTATCTATCTATCTATCTATCTATCTATCTATCATCTATCTATCTATCTATCTATCTATCTATCATCTATCTCTATCTCTCTTTCCTCCCTCCTTCTCTCTTTTCTTCCCTCCCAACCTCTTTCCTCCTCTCTCTCCATGAGACTTTCTAATGCTGTACTCCTGAACTATATCCCAGTCCCAAGTACAGTCTCCTGATGAAAAATATTAATTGTGAAGGATGAGGAGATGACTCAGCCGGTAAAGCGTGAGGGCGTGAGTCCTGATTACCAGCGACCAGTGTAGTATATCTGTAATCCTTGCACCGGGGAGGCAGAGACAGGCAGATCCCTCCAGCTCATTGATCAACCAATTTTGCTGAATGGGTGAGCTCTATTTCCAGTGAGAGATCCTGACTTTAAAAAATAAGGTGGATGGGGCTGGAGAGATGGCTCAGAGGTTGAGAGCACTGACTACTCTTCCAGAAGTCCTGAGTTCAACTCCCAGCAACCACATGGTGGCTCACAACCATCTATAGTGAGATCTGATGCCCTCTTCTGGACTGCAGGCATACATGCGGGCAGAACATTGTATATGTAATAAATAAATAAATCTTTAAAAAAAAAATAAGGTGGAAAGCAATTGAGGAAGACACCAGATGCCAACCTCCCGACTCCACGTGCACACATATATACATGAATAGACATATACACAAATGTTATGACACTTTAACAATGATAACTGGCATGTTAGATGCAACTGTAGGAAAATGCCATTTGTCAGCAACAAAAAATGTCTTGATAACGGGAATGATTGAATCTAATCTAAAAAATACCTGCTCATCCCATCACCTTGCAGACACTTATAATAGTTTTAGATAAACACTTTTACCTTTACTAAGTCTATATAATAAAGCTTTGCAGTGGAAGTGAGGAAGCAGAGGCTCAAAGGTGAGGTCCCAGAGCAAAGCCATAGAGCTCTTAGGGTGGCCATGGGGGAAGGGCATGTGTCAAACCATGGCTCTGGAATTGGTGCTCTCCTTTGTTAGGCAGCTGTACCTTCCTTAGTGAAGTGGTGGCATACAGATGGAGCGACCCAGGACTTCACAGCTTACCAGCCATGTGCTGAGAATAACCCACCAGGTCTTCCTGAATTCCCTCTCTCCCTGGCGCCCACTTCACAGAATGGCCAGCTGCTGGGAGCAGGTGGAGAACATGGCAGGCGCTTGAGAGGACCTATAGAACCTGGGAGGACCTGAAGAAACTTGATGCGACCTGGAGGATTTGAAAGAACCTGATGGGATCCAAGGGCTCCTGAAAGGATTTAGGGGGGTACTACATGATAATGAGAGGTCACGGTGAGACTTCAAGAGTCCTAAGGGGACCTGAGAGAACCTGAGGGGTCTTGAGGGGACCTGAGGGTTCCTGAACAGAACTCAGAGAGAGTCTGGTGCAGCTTTAGGTACCTGAAGGCTGGTCCTGAAAGGTGGGGAGAGGGGAGATTTGGCTGGAAGTGGGGAGGGGGTGCTGAGTGTTGGAAGGGTCGCTTACTCAGGCCCATGGCGCTTTTCTGGATTACTGGTCAGGGAAATCCAGAGACCGGCAGGATTCCCTTCAGCTCTCACAGCAGCGGCTCTGCGTGTAGACGCAATCCTGGAGCCATGGCAACAGGGGATTCTATGGCGGCCGCAGGAGGTCAGGCGGCGCCAAGTTTCCCGACCTCCAAAGAGAAGCAGGAAAGACAGCAGAGGTGGAGCGCCACTGACCCTAACCTAATCCTGTTCCTTGTCCCACCTGTGACTCTCCTTGGACTGTTTTCCTCTAAGTCAGTTGCCTACCCAGATCAAAGAATGGCAGGGAGCTCTTACTTCCTAATGGGGTCTGTCCCCTCGGTGTTTTCTACCTTAATCCTATTAATTATCTATTTTATTTGACTTGTGCACAGCCAGGAAGATTGGATTTGGACCCCCCACTGAAGGGGATTCCTGCACGGGGGCGGGGGTGTCCCCCGGATTAGGCACAAACCACACCCAAACACCTGTTTTCACAGAGAGGTCCTTTATTAAACCTTCCTGTGTGTGTGTGTGTGTGTGTGTGTGTGTGTGTGTGTGTGTGTGTGTGTG